>JAUMJM010000322.1:0-71503 GCA_033558235.1 Neomorphus geoffroyi
AGTCCCCTCTCCAGTCCCCTCTCCAGTCCTTTCTCGAGTCCCCTCTCGAGTCCCCTCTCGAGTCCCCTCTCGAGTCCTCTCTTGAGTCCCCTCTCCAGTCCCCTCTTCAGTCCCCTCTCCAGTCCCCTCTCGAGTCCTCTCTCCAGTCCCCTCTCCAGTGCCCTCTCGAGGCCCCCTCTCCAGTCCCGTCTCCAGTCCCGTCTCCAGTCCCGTCTCCAGTCCCCTCTCCAGTCCCCTTTCCATTCCCGTCTTAAGTCCCCTCTCGAGTCCCCTCTCCAGTCCCCTCTCGAGTCCCCTCTCGAGTCCCCTCTCGAGTCCCCTCTCCAGTCCCCCTCTCCAGTCTCCTCTCCAGTCCTCTCTCCAGTCCCTCTCTAGTCCCCTCTCCAGTCCCCTCTCCAGTCCCCTCTCCAGTTCCCTCTGGAGTCCCCTCTGGAGTCCCCTCTGGAGTCCCCTCTCGAGTCCCCTCTCCAGTCCCCTCTAGAGTCCCGTCTCGACTCCCCTCTCCAGTCCCTCTCCAGTCCCCTCTCGAGTCCCCTCTCCAGTCCCCTCTAGAGTCCCGTCTCGACTCCCCTCTCCAGTCCCCTCTCCAGTCCCCTCTCCAGTCCCCTCTCCAGTCCCCTCTCGAGTCCCCTCTCGAGTCCCCTCTCCACTCCCATCTCCAGTCCCCTCTTCAGTCCCCTCTCGAGTCCCCTGTCGAGTCCTCTCTCCAGTCCCCTCTCGAGTCCGCTCTCCAGTTCCCTCTTCAGTCCCCTCTCCTGTCCCCTCTCCAGTCCCCTGCCGAGTCCCCTCTCCAGTCCCCTCTCCAGTCCCCTCTCAAGTCCCCTCTCCAGTCCCCTCTCCAGTCCCCTGTCGAGTCCTTTCTCGAGTCCCCTCTCGAGTCCTCTCTCGAGTCCCCTCTCCAGTCCCCTCTCCAGTCCCCTCTCCAGTCCCCTGTCAAGTCCCCTCTCCAGTCCCCTCTCGAGTCCTCTCTCGAGTTCCCTCTCCAGTCCCCTCTCCAGTCCCCTCTCCAGTCCGTCTCCAGTCCCCTCTCCAGTCCCCTCTCCACTCCCCTGCCGAGTCCCCTCTCCAATCCCCTCTCCAGTGCCCTCTCGAGTCCCCTCTCCAGTGCCCTCTCGAGTTCCTCTCCTGTCCCCTCTCCTGTCCCCTCTCCTGTCCCCTCTCGAGTCCCCTCTCCAGTCCCCTGTCGCGTCCCCTCTCCAGTCCCCTGTCGAGTCCTCTCTCCAGTCCCCTCTCAAGTCCGTCTCGAGTCCCTTCTCGAGTCCCTCTCGAGTCCCCTCTCCACTCCCATCTCCAGTCCCCTCTGGAGTCCCCTCTTAGAGTCCCCTGTCGAGTCCCCTCTCCAGTCCCCTCTCCAGTCCCCTCTCCAGTCCCCTCTCCAGTCCCCTCTCCACTCCCATCTCTAGTCCCCTCTTCAGTCCCCTCTCGAGTCCCCTGTCAAGTCCTCTCTCCAGTCCCCTCTCGAGTCCCCTCTCGAGTCTTCGGTTAAGTCCCCTGTCAAGTCCCCTGTCGAGTCCCCTCTCCTGTCCCCTCTCCAGTCCCCCTCTCCAGTCCCCTGCCGAGTCCCCTCTCCAGTCCCCTCTCCATTCCTCTCTCCAGTCCCCTTTCCATTCCCTTCTCCAGTCCCCTCTTAAGTCCCCTCTCGAGTCTCCTATTTAGTCCCCTCTCGTGTCCCCTCTCGTGTCCCCTCTCGAGTCCTCCTCTTAAATCCCCTCTCGAGCCCCCTCTCCAGTCCCGTCTCGAGTCCCCTGTCGAGTCCCCTCTCCAGTCCCCTCTCGAGTCCTTTCTCGAGTCCCCTCTCGAGTCCCCTCTCGAGTCCTCTCTCGAGTCCCCTCTCCAGTCCCCTCTTCAGTCCCCTCTTCAGTCCCCTCTCCAGTCCCCTCTCGAGTCCTCTCTCCAGTCCCCTCTCCAGTGCCCTCTCGAGGCCCCCTCTCCAGTCCCGTCTCCAGTCCCGTCTCCAGTCCCGTCTCCAGTCCCCTCTCCAGTCCCCTTTCCATTCCCGTCTTAAGTCCCCTCTCGAGTCCCGTCTCGAGTCCCCTCTCGAGTCCCCTCTCGAGTGCCCTCTCGAGTCCCCTCTCCAGTCCCCTCTCGAGTCCCCTCTCCAGTCCCCTCTCCAGTCCCCTATTCAGTCCCCTCTTCAGTCCCCCTCTCCAGTCCCCTCTCCAGTCCCCTCTCCAGTCCCCTGCCGAGTCCCCTCTCCAATCCCCTCTCGAGTCCCCTCTCCAGTCCCCTCTCCAGTCTCCTCTCGAGTCCCCTCTCGAGTCCCCTCTCGAGTTCCCTCTCCAGTCTCCTCTCCAGTCCCCTCTCGAGTCTCCTCTCGAGTCCCCTCTCCAGTCTCCTCTCCAGTCCTCTCTCCAGTCCTCTCTCCAGTCCCCTCTCTAGTCCCCTCTCCAGTCCCCTCTCCAGTCCCCTCTCCAGTCCCCTCTCCAGTTCCCTCTGGAGTCCCCTCTGGAGTCCCCTCTGGAGTCCCCTCTCGAGTCCCCTCTCCAGTCCCCTCTAGAGTCCCGTCTCGACTCCCCTCTCCAGTCCCCTCTCCAGTCCCTCTCGAGTCCCCTGTCGAGTCCTCTCTCCAGTCCCCTCTCGAGTCCGCTCTCCAGTTCCCTCTTAAGTCCCCTCTCCTGTCCCCTCTCCAGTCCCCTGCCGAGTCCCCTCTCCAGTCCCCTCTCCAGTCCCCTCTCAAGTCCCCTCTCCAGTCCCCCTCTCCAGTCCCCTGTCGAGTCCTTTCTCGAGTCCCCTCTCGAGTCCTCTCTCGAGTCCCCTCTCCAGTCCCCTCTCCAGTCCCCTCTCCAGTCCCCTCTCGAGTCCTCTCTCGAGTTCCCTCTCCAGTCCCCTCTCCAGTCCCCTCTCCAGTCCCCTCTCCAGTCCCCTGCCGAGTCCCCTCTCCAATGCCCTCTCGAGTCCCCTCTCCAGTCCCCTCTCCAGTCCCCTCTTAAGTCCCTGTCGAGTCCCCTCTCCAGTCTCCTCTCGAGTCCCCTCTCGAGTCCCCTCTCGAGTTCCCTCTCCAGTCTCCTCTCCAGTCCCCTCTCGAGTCTCCTCTCGAGTCTCCTCTCGAGTCCCGTCTCGAGTCCCCTCTCGAGTCCCCTCTCGAGTGCCCTCTCGAGTCCCTCTCCAGTCCCCTCTCGAGTCCCCTCTCCAGTCCCCTCTCGAGTCCCCTCTCCAGTCCCCTCTTCAGTGCCCTCTCCAGTTCCCTCTTCAGTCCCCTCTCGAGTCCCCCTCTCCAGTCCCCTCTCCAGTCCCCTTTCCCGTCCCCTCTCGAGTCCCCTCTCGAGTCCCCTCTCGAGTCCCCTCTCGAGTCCCCTCTCGAGTCACCTCTCGAGTCCCCTCTCGAGTCCCCTCTCCACTCCCCTCTCGAGTCCCCTGTCGAGTCCTCTCTCCAATCCCCTCTCGAGTCCCCTCTCCAGTCCCCTCTCGAGTCCCTCTCGAGTCCCCTCTCGAGTCCCCTCTCGAGTCCCCTCTCGAGTCCCCTCTCCACTCCCATCTACATTCCCCTCTCGAGTCCCCTGTCGAGTCCTCTCTCCAGTCCCCTCTCGAGTCCCCTCTCCCTCTCGAGTCCCCTCTCCAGTCCCCTCTAATGTCCCCTCTCCAGTCCGCTCTCGAGTCCCCTCTCCAGTCCCCTTTCCAGTCCCTTTTTCGAGTCCCCGCTCGAGTCCCGCTCGAGTCTCCTCTCGAGTCTCCTCTCGAGTCCCTCTCCAGTCCCCCCCTCATTCAGTCCCCTCTCCACTCCCCTCTCCAGTCCCCTCTACAGTCCCCTCTCGAGTTCCCTCTACTGTCCCCTCATCCTGTCCCCTCTCGAGTCCCCTCTCCTGTCCCCTCTCGAGTCCCCTCTCGAGTCCCCTCTCCAGTCCCCTCTCAAGTCCCCTCTCCACTCCCATCTCCAGTCCCCTCTCGGGTCCCCCTGTCGAGTCCTCTCTCCTGTCCCCTCTCCTGTCCCCTCTCCTGTCCCCTCTCCTGTCCCCTCTCCTGTCCCCTCTCAAGTCCCCTCTCCACTCCCATCTCCAGTCCCCTCTCCAGTCCCCTGTCGAGTCCCCTCTCCAGTCCCTCCTCCAGTCCCCTCTCCAGTCCCCTCTGCAGTTTCCCTCTCGAGTCCCGTCTCGACTCCCCTCTCGAGTCCCCTCTCGAGTCCCCTCTCCAGTCCCCTCTCCAGTCTGCTCTCCAGTCCCCTCTCGAGTCCACTCTCCAGTCCCCTCTCCAGTCCCCTCTTCAGTCCCCTCTCGAGTCCCCCTGTCGAGTCCTCTCTCCAGTCCCCTCTCTGAGTCCCCTCTCCAGTTCCCTCTTCAGTCCCCTCTCGAGTCCCCTCTCAGTCCCTTCTCGAGTCCCCTCTTAAGTCCCCTGTCGAGTCCCCTCTGCAGTCCCCCTCTCCAGTCCCCTCTGCAGTCCCCTCTGCAGTCCCCTCTCCTGTCCCCTCTCCAGTCCCCTGCCGAGTCCCCTCTCCAGTCCCCTCTCCAGTCCCCTCTCCAGTCCCTCTCCTCCAGTCCCCTGTCGAGTCTCCTGTTAAATCCCCTTTCCAGTCCCCTCTCCAGTCCCCTCTCAAGTCCCCTTTCCATTCCCTTCTCCAGTCCCCTCTCCAGTCCCCAGTCGAGTCCCCAGTCGAGTCCCCAGTCGAGTCCCCAGTCGAGTCCCCTCTCCAGTCCCCTCTCCAGTCCCCTCTCGAGTCCTTTCTCGAGTCCCCTCTTGAGTCCCTCTCGAGTCCCCTCTCGAGTCCCCTCTCGAGTCCTCTCTCGAGTCCCCTCTCGAGTCCGCTCTCGAGTCCTCTCTCGAGTCCTCTCTCGAGTCCCCTCTCCAGTCCGTCTCTCGAGTCCCCTCTCCAGTCCCCTCTCCAGTCCCCCTCTCAGTCCCCTCTCCAGTCCCCTCTCCAGTCCCGTCTCCAGTCCCCTCTCCAGTCCCCCTCTCCAGTCCCCTCTCCAGTCCCTCTCCAGTCCCCTGCCGAGTCCCCTCTCCAATCCCCTCTCGAGTCCCCTCTCGAGTTCCCTCTCCAGTGCCCTCTCGAGTTCCCTCTCCTGTCCCCTCTCCTGTCTCCTCTCCAGTCCCCTGTCGAGTCCCCTCTCCAGTCCCCTGTCGAGTCCCCTCTCCAGTCCCCTCTCCAGTCCCGTCTCGAGTCCCCTCTCGAGTCCCCTCTTGAGTCCCCTCTTGAGTCCCCTCTCGAGTCCCCTCTCCTGTCCCGTCTCCTGTCCCCTCTCGAGAGTCCCCTCTCCAGTCCCCTGTCGAGTCCCCTCTCCAGTCCCCTGTCGAGTCCTCTCTCCAGTCCCCTCTCAAGTCCCGTCTCGAGTCCCTTCTCGAGTCCCCTCTCGAGTCCCCCTCTCCACTCCCATCTCAGTCCCCTTCTGGAGTCCCCTCTTAGAGTCCCCTGTCGAGTCCCCTCTCCAGTCCCCTCTCCAGTCCCCTCTCCAGTCCCCTCTCGAGTCCCCTCTCGAGTCCCCTCTCCACTCCCATCTCTAGTCCCCTCTTCAGTCCCCTCTCGAGTCCCCTGTCAAGTCCTCTCTCCAGTCCCCTCTCGAGTCCCCTCTCGAGTCTTCGGTTAAGTCCCCCTGTCAAGTCCCCTGTCGAGTCCCCTCTCCTGTCCCCTCTCCAGTCCCCTCTCCAGTCCCCTGCCGAGTCCCCTCTCCAGTCCCCTCTCCATTCCTCTCTCCAGTCCCCTTTCCATTCCCTTCTCCAGTCCCCTCTTAAGTCCCCTCTCGAGTCTCCTATTTAGTCCCCTCTCGTGTCCCCTCTCGTGTCCCCTCTCGAGTCTCCTCTTAAATCCCCTCTCGAGCCCCCTCTCCAGTCCCGTCTCGAGTCCCCTGTCGAGTCCCCTCTCCAGTCCCCTCTCGAGTCCTTTCTCGAGTCCCCTCTCGAGTCCCCTCTCGAGTCCCCTCTCGAGTCCTCTCTTGAGTCCCCTCTCCAGTCCCCTCTCCAGTCCCCTCTCCAGTCCCCTCTCCAGTCCCCTCTTCAGTCCCCTCTCCAGTCCCCTCTCGAGTCCTCTCTCCAGTCCCCTCTCCAGTGCCCTCTCGAGGCCCCCTCTCCAGTCCCGTCTCCAGTCCCGTCTCCAGTCCCGTCTCCAGTCCCCTCTCCAGTCCCCTTTCCATTCCCGTCTTAAGTCCCCTCTCGAGTCCCCTCTCGAGTCCCCTTTCGAGTCCCCTTTCGAGTCCCCTTTCGAGTCCCCTCTCGAGTCCCCTCTCGAGTCCCCTCTCGAGTCCCCTCTCCAGTCCCCTCTCCAGTCTCCTCTCCAGTCCTCTCTCCAGTCCTCTCTCCTGTCCCCTCTCGAGTCCCCTCTGGAGTCCCCTCTGGAGTCCCCTCTGCAGTCCCCTCTGGAGTCCCCTCTGGAGTCCCCTCTCCAGTCCCCTCTCCAGTCCCGTCTCGACTCCCCTCTCCAGTCCCCTCTCGAGTCCCCTCTCCAGTCCCCTCTAGAGTCCCGTCTCCAGTCCCCTCTCCAGTCCCCTCTCCAGTCCCCTCTCGAGTCCCCTCTCGAGTCCCCTCTCCACTCCCATCTCCAGTGCCCTCTTCAGTCCCCTCTGGAGTCCCCTGTCGAGTCCTCTCTCCAGTCCCCTCTCGAGTCCGCTCTCCAGTTCCCTCTTCAGTCCCCTCTCGAGTCCCCTCTCCAGTCTCTTCTCCAGTCCCCTCTCCTGTCCCCTCTCCAGTCCCCTGCCGAGTCCCCTCTCCAGTCCCCTCTCCAGTCCCCTCTCCAGTCCCCTCTGAAGTCCCCTCTCCAGTCCCCTCTCCAGTCCCGTCTCGAGTCCCCTGTCTAGTCCCCTGTCGAGTCCTTTCTCGAGTCCCCTCTCGAGTCCTCTCTCGAGTCCCCTCTCCAGTCCCCTCTCCAGTCCCCTCTCCAGTCCCCTCTCGAGTCCTCTCTCGAGTTCCCTCTCCAGTCCCCTCTCCAGTCCCCTCTCCAGTCCCGTCTCCAGTCCCCTCTCCAGTCCCCTCTCCAGTCCCCTGCCGAGTCCCCTCTCCAATCCCCTCTCCAGTGCCCTCTCGAGTCCCCTCTCCAGTGCCCTCTCGAGTTCCCTCTCCTGTCCCCTCTCCTGTCCCCTCTCCTGTCCCCTCTCGAGTCCCCTCTCCAGTCCCCTGTCGAGTCCCCTCTCCAGTCCCCTGTCGAGTCCTCTCTCCAGTCCCCTCTCAAGTCCCGTCTCGAGTCCCTTCTCGAGTCCCCTCTCGAGTCCCCTCTCCACTCCCATCTCCAGTCCCCTCTGGAGTCCCCTCTTAGAGTCCCCTGTCGAGTCCCCTCTCCAGTCCCCTCTCCAGTCCCCTCTCCAGTCCCCTCTCCAGTCCCCTCTCCACTCCCATCTCTAGTCCCCTCTTCAGTCCCCTCTCGAGTCCCCTGTCAAGTCCTCTCTCCAGTCCCCTCTCGAGTCCCCTCTCGAGTCTTCGGTTAAGTCCCCTGTCAAGTCCCCTGTCGAGTCCCCTCTCCTGTCCCCTCTCCAGTCCCCTCTCCAGTCCCCTGCCGAGTCCCCTCTCCAGTCCCCTCTCCATTCCTCTCTCCAGTCCCCTTTCCATTCCCTTCTCCAGTCCCCTCTTAAGTCCCCTCTCGAGTCTCCTATTTAGTCCCCTCTCGTGTCCCCTCTCGTGTCCCCTCTCGAGTCTCCTCTTAAATCCCCTCTCGAGCCCCCTCTCCAGTCCCGTCTCGAGTCCCCTGTCGAGTCCCCTCTCCAGTCCCCTCTCGAGTCCTTTCTCGAGTCCCCTCTCCAGTCCCCTCTTCAGTCCCCTCTCCAGTCCCCTCTCGAGTCCTCTCTCCAGTCCCCTCTCCAGTGCCCTCTCGAGGCCCCCTCTCCAGTCCCGTCTCCAGTCCCGTCTCCAGTCCCCTCTCCAGTCCCCTTTCCATTCCCGTCTTAAGTCCCCTCTCCAGTCCCCTTTCGAGTCCCCTCTCGAGTCCCCTCTCGAGTCCCCTCTCGAGTCCCCTCTCGAGTCCCCTCTCCAGTCTCCTCTCCAGTCCTCTCTCCAGTCCCCTCTCTAGTCCCCTCTCCAGTCCCCTCTCCAGTTCCCTCTGGAGTCCCCTCTGGAGTCCCCTCTGGAGTCCCCTCTGGAGTCCCCTCTCGAGTCCCCTCTCCAGTCCCCTCTAGAGTCCCGTCTCGACTCCCCTCTCCAGTCCCCTCTCCAGTCCCCTCTCGAGTCCCCTCTCCAGTCCCCTCTAGAGTCCCGTCTCGACTCCCCTCTCCAGTCCCCTCTCCAGTCCCCTCTCCAGTCCCCTCTCCAGTCCCCTCTTGAGTCCCCTCTCGAGTCCCCTCTCCACTCCCATCTCCAGTCCCCTCTTCAGTCCCCTCTCGAGTCCCCTGTCGAGTCCTCTCTCCAGTCCCCTCTCGAGTCCGCTCTCCAGTTCCCTCTTCAGTCCCCTCTCCTGTCCCCTCTCCAGTCCCCTTTCCATTCCCGTCTTAAGTCCCCTCTCGAGTCCCCTCTCGAGTCCCCTTTCGAGTCCCCTTTCGAGTCCCCTTTCGAGTCCCCTCTCGAGTCCCCTCTCGAGTCCCCTCTCGAGTCCCCTCTCCAGTCCCCTCTCCAGTCTCCTCTCCAGTCCTCTCTCCAGTCCTCTCTCCTGTCCCCTCTCGAGTCCCCTCTGGAGTCCCCTCTGGAGTCCCCTCTGCAGTCCCCTCTGGAGTCCCCTCTGGAGTCCCCTCTCCAGTCCCCTCTCCAGTCCCGTCTCGACTCCCCTCTCCAGTCCCCTCTCGAGTCCCCTCTCCAGTCCCCTCTAGAGTCCCGTCTCCAGTCCCCTCTCCAGTCCCCTCTCCAGTCCCCTCTCCAGTCCCCTCTCGAGTCCCCTCTCGAGTCCCCTCTCCACTCCCATCTCCAGTGCCCTCTTCAGTCCCCTCTGGAGTCCCCTGTCGAGTCCTCTCTCCAGTCCCCTCTCGAGTCCGCTCTCCAGTTCCCTCTTCAGTCCCCTCTCGAGTCCCCTCTCCAGTCTCTTCTCCAGTCCCCTCTCCTGTCCCCTCTCCAGTCCCCTGCCGAGTCCCCTCTCCAGTCCCCTCTCCAGTCCCCTCTCCAGTCCCCTCTGAAGTCCCCTCTCCAGTCCCCTCTCCAGTCCCGTCTCGAGTCCCCTGTCTAGTCCCCTGTCGAGTCCTTTCTCGAGTCCCCTCTCGAGTCCTCTCTCGAGTCCCCTCTCCAGTCCCCTCTCCAGTCCCCTCTCCAGTCCCCTCTCGAGTCCTCTCTCGAGTTCCCTCTCCAGTCCCCTCTCCAGTCCCCTCTCCAGTCCCGTCTCCAGTCCCCTCTCCAGTCCCCTCTCCAGTCCCCTGCCGAGTCCCCTCTCCAATCCCCTCTCCAGTGCCCTCTCGAGTCCCCTCTCCAGTGCCCTCTCGAGTTCCCTCTCCTGTCCCCTCTCCTGTCCCCTCTCCTGTCCCCTCTCGAGTCCCCTCTCCAGTCCCCTGTCGAGTCCCCTCTCCAGTCCCCTGTCGAGTCCTCTCTCCAGTCCCCTCTCAAGTCCCGTCTCGAGTCCCTTCTCGAGTCCCCTCTCGAGTCCCCTCTCCACTCCCATCTCCAGTCCCCTCTGGAGTCCCCTCTTAGAGTCCCCTGTCGAGTCCCCTCTCCAGTCCCCTCTCCAGTCCCCTCTCCAGTCCCCTCTCCAGTCCCCTCTCCACTCCCATCTCTAGTCCCCTCTTCAGTCCCCTCTCGAGTCCCCTGTCAAGTCCTCTCTCCAGTCCCCTCTCGAGTCCCCTCTCGAGTCTTCGGTTAAGTCCCCTGTCAAGTCCCCTGTCGAGTCCCCTCTCCTGTCCCCTCTCCAGTCCCCTCTCCAGTCCCCTGCCGAGTCCCCTCTCCAGTCCCCTCTCCATTCCTCTCTCCAGTCCCCTTTCCATTCCCTTCTCCAGTCCCCTCTTAAGTCCCCTCTCGAGTCTCCTATTTAGTCCCCTCTCGTGTCCCCTCTCGTGTCCCCTCTCGAGTCTCCTCTTAAATCCCCTCTCGAGCCCCCTCTCCAGTCCCGTCTCGAGTCCCCTGTCGAGTCCCCTCTCCAGTCCCCTCTCGAGTCCTTTCTCGAGTCCCCTCTCCAGTCCCCTCTTCAGTCCCCTCTCCAGTCCCCTCTCGAGTCCTCTCTCCAGTCCCCTCTCCAGTGCCCTCTCGAGGCCCCCTCTCCAGTCCCGTCTCCAGTCCCGTCTCCAGTCCCCTCTCCAGTCCCCTTTCCATTCCCGTCTTAAGTCCCCTCTCCAGTCCCCTTTCGAGTCCCCTCTCGAGTCCCCTCTCGAGTCCCCTCTCGAGTCCCCTCTCGAGTCCCCTCTCCAGTCTCCTCTCCAGTCCTCTCTCCAGTCCCCTCTCTAGTCCCCTCTCCAGTCCCCTCTCCAGTTCCCTCTGGAGTCCCCTCTGGAGTCCCCTCTGGAGTCCCCTCTGGAGTCCCCTCTCGAGTCCCCTCTCCAGTCCCCTCTAGAGTCCCGTCTCGACTCCCCTCTCCAGTCCCCTCTCCAGTCCCCTCTCGAGTCCCCTCTCCAGTCCCCTCTAGAGTCCCGTCTCGACTCCCCTCTCCAGTCCCCTCTCCAGTCCCCTCTCCAGTCCCCTCTCCAGTCCCCTCTTGAGTCCCCTCTCGAGTCCCCTCTCCACTCCCATCTCCAGTCCCCTCTTCAGTCCCCTCTCGAGTCCCCTGTCGAGTCCTCTCTCCAGTCCCCTCTCGAGTCCGCTCTCCAGTTCCCTCTTCAGTCCCCTCTCCTGTCCCCTCTCCAGTCCCCTGCCGAGTCCCCTCTCCAGTCCCCTCTCCAGTCCCCTCTCAAGTCCCCTCTCCAGTCCCCTCTCCAGTCCCCTGTCGAGTCCTTTCTCGAGTCCCCTCTCGAGTCCTCTCTCGAGTCCCCTCTCCAGTCCCCTCTCCAGTCCCCTCTCCAGTCCCCTCTCGAGTCCTCTCTCGAGTCCCCTCTCCAGTCCCCTCTCCAGTCCCCTCTTCAGTCCCCTCTCCAGTCCCCTCTCCAGTCCCCTGCCGAGTCCCCTCTCCAATCCCCTCTCGAGTCCCCTCTCCAGTCCCCTCTCCAGTCGCCTCTTAAGTCCCCTGTCGAGTCCCCTCTCCAGTCTCCTCTCGAGTCCCCTCTCGAGTCCCCTCTCGAGTTCCCTCTCCAGTCTCCTCTCCAGTCCCCTCTCGAGTCTCCTCTCGAGTCTCCTCTCGAGTCCCGTCTCGAGTCCCCTCTCGAGTCCCCTCTCGAGTGCCCTCTCGAGTCCCCTCTCCAGTCCCCTCTCGAGTCCCCTCTCCAGTCCCCTCTCCAGTCCCCTTTCCCGTCCCCTCTCGAGTCCCCTCTGCAGTCCCCTCTCGAGTCCCCTCTCGAGTCCCCTCTCGAGTCACCTCTCGAGTCCCCTCTCGAGTCCCCTCTCCACTCCCCTCTCGAGTCCCCTGTCGAGTCCTCTCTCCAATCCCCTCTCGAGTCCCCTCTCCAGTTCCCTCTCCAGTTCCCTCTCCAGTTCCCTCTCCAGTCCCCTCTCGAGTCCCCTCTCGAGTCCCCTCTCCACTCCCATCTCCATTCCCCTCTCGAGTCCCCTGTCGAGTCCTCTCTCCAGTCCCCTCTCGAGTCCCCTCTCCAGTTCCCTCTCGATTCCCCTCTCGAGTCCCCTCTCCAGTCCCCTCTAATGTCCCCTCTCCAGTCCGCTCTCGAGTCCCCTCTCCAGTCCCCTTTCCAGTCCCTTTTCGAGTCCCCGCTCGAGTCCCCGCTCGAGTCTCCTCTCGAGTCTCCTCTCGAGTCCCCTCTCCAGTCCCCTATTCAGTCCCCTCTCCAGTCCCCTCTCCAGTCCCCTCTACAGTCCCCTCTCGAGTTCCCTCTCCTGTCCCCTCTCCTGTCCCCTCTCCTGTCCCCTCTCCTGTCCCCTCTCGAGTCCCCTCTCGAGTCCCCTCTCCAGTCCCCTGTCGAGTCCCCTTTCGAGTCCCCTCTCCAGTCCCCTCTCAAGTCCCCTCTCCACTCCCATCTCCAGTCCCCTCTCGGGTCCCCTGTCGAGTCCTCTCTCCTGTCCCCTCTCCTGTCCCCTCTCCTGTCCCCTCTCCTGTCCCCTCTCAAGTCCCCTCTCCACTCCCATCTCCAGTCCCCTCTCCAGTCCCCTGTCGAGTCCCCTCTCCAGTCCCCTCTCCAGTCCCCTCTCCAGTCCCCTCTGCAGTTCCCTCTCGAGTCCCGTCTCGACTCCCCTCTCGAGTCCCCTCTCGAGTCCCCTCTCGAGTCCCCTCTCCAGTCCCCTCGCCAGTCCCCTCTCCAGTCTGCTCTCCAGTCCCCTCTCGAGTCCCCTCTCCAGTCCCCTCTCCAGTCCCCTCTTCAGTCCCCTCTCGAGTCCCCTGTCGAGTCCTCTCTCCAGTCCCCTCTCGAGTCCCCTCTCCAGTTCCCTCTTCAGTCCCCTCTCGAGTCCCCTCTCCAGTCCCTTCTCGAGTCCCCTCTTAAGTCCCCTGTCGAGTCCCCTCTGCAGTCCCCTCTGCAGTCCCCTCTGCAGTCCCCTCTGCAGTCCCCTCTCCTGTCCCCTCTCCAGTCCCCTGCCGAGTCCCCTCTCCAGTCCCCTCTCCAGTCCCCTCTCCAGTCCCCTCTCCAGTCCCCTGTCGAGTCTCCTGTTAAATCCCCTTTCCAGTCCCCTCTCCAGTCCCCTCTCAAGTCCCCTTTCCATTCCCTTCTCCAGTCCCCTCTCAAGTCCCCTCTCCAGTCCCCAGTCGAGTCCCCAGTCGAGTCCCCAGTCGAGTCCCCTCTCCAGTCCCCTCTCCAGTCCCCTCTCGAGTCCTTTCTCGAGTCCCCTCTCGAGTCCCCTCTCGAGTCCCCTCTCGAGTCCTCTCTCGAGTCCCCTCTCGAGTCCGCTCTCGAGTCCTCTCTCGAGTCCTCTCTCGAGTCCCCTCTCCAGTCCCCTCTCGAGTCCCCTCTCGAGTCCCCTCTCCAGTCCCCTCTCATGTCCCCTCTGCAGTGCCCTCTCGAGGCCCCCTCTCCAGTCCCCTCTCCAGTCCCCTATCCAGTCCCCTCTCGAGTCCCCTCTCCAGTCCCCTCTCCAGTCCCCTCTTAAGTCCCCTGTCGAGTCCCCTCTCCAGTCATTGATCCAGTCCCCTCTCCAGTCCCCTCTCGAGTAACATCTCGATTCCCCTCTCGAGTCCCCTCTCCAGTCCCCTCTCCAGTCCCTTCTCCAGTCCCCTCTCCAGTCCCCTCTCGAGTCCCCTCTCGAGTCCCCTCTCCAGTCCCCTCTCGAGTTCCCTCTCCTGTCCCCTCTCCAGTCCCCTGTCGAGTCCCCTCTCCAGTCCCCTGTCAAGTCCCCTCTCCAGTCCCCTCTCCAGTCCCCTCTCCAGTCCCCTCTCAAGTCCCCTCTCCAGTCCCCTTTCGAGTCCCCTCTCCAGTCCCCTCTCCAGTCCCCTCTCGAGTACCCTCTCGAGTCCCCTCTCCACTCCCATCTCCAGTCCCATCCCGAGTCCCCTGTCGAGTCCTCTCTCGAGTCCCCTCTCCAGTCCCCTCTCGAGTTCCCTCTCCTGTCCCCTCTCCTGTCCCCTCTCCAGTCCCCTCTCCAGTCCCCTGCCGAGTCCCCTCTCCAGTCCCCTCTCCAGTTCCCTCTCCAGTCCCCTCTTCAGTCCCCTCTTCAGTCCCCTCTCGAGTCCCCTCTCCAGTCCCATCTCCAGTCCCCTGTCGAGTCCCCAGTCTAGTCCCCTCTCGAGTCCCCTCTCCAGTCCCCTCTCCAGTCCCCTCTCGAGTAACATCTCGATTCCCCTCTCGAATCCCCTCTCCAGTCCCCTCTCCAGTCCCCTCTCGAGTCCCCTCTCCAGTCCCCTATTCAGTCCCCTCTCCAGTTCCCTCTCCTGTCCCCTCTCCAGTTCCCTCTCCTGTCCCCTCTCCAGTCCCCTCTCGAGTCCCCTCTCCAGTCCCCTGTCGAGTCCCCTTTCGAGTCCCCTCTCCAGTCCCCTCTCCAGTCCCCTCTCCAGTGCCCTATTCAGTCCCCTCTCCAATCCCCTCTCCACTCCCATCTCCAGTCCCCTTTCGAGTCCCCTCTGCAGTCCCCTCTCCAGTCCCCTCTCGAGTCCCCTCTCGAGTCCCCTCTCCAGTCCCCTCTCCAGTCCCCTCTCGAGTCCCCTCTCCAGTCCCCTCTCCAGTTCCCTCTTAAGTCCCCTCTCGAGTCCCCTCTGCAGTTCCCTCTCCAGTCCCCTCTCCAGTCCCCTCTCCAGTCCCCTGCCAAGTCCCCTCTCCAGTCCCCTCTCCAGTCCCCTCTCCAGTCCCCTCTCCAGTCCCCTTTCCAGTCCCCAGTCGAGTCCCCAGTCGAGTCCCCAGTCGAGTCCCCTGTCGAGTCCCCTCTCCAGTCCCCTCTCCAGTCCCCTCTCGAGTCCTCTCTCGAGTCCCCTCTCCAGTCCCCTCTCCAGTCCCCTCTCCAGTGCCCTCTCGAGGCCCCCTCTCCAGTCCCGTCTCCAGTCCACTCTCCAGTCCCCTTTCCAGTCCCGTCTTAAGTCCCCTTTCCAGTCCCGTCTTAAGTCCCCTCTCCATTCCAGTCTTAAGTCCCCTCTCGAGTCCCCTCTCGAGTCCCCTCTCGAGTCCCCTCTTAAGTCCCCTGTCGAGTCCCCTCTCCAGTCATTGATCCAGTCCCCTCTCCAGTCCCCTCTCGAGTAACATCTTGATTCCCCTCTCGAGTCCCCTCTCCAGTCCCCTCTAATGTCCCCTATCCAGTCCGCTCTCGAGTCCCCTCTCCAGTCCCCTTTCCAGTCCCTTCTCAAGTCCCTTCTCCAGTCCCTTCTCCATTCCCATCTCAAGTCCCCTCTCCAGTCCCCTCTCCAGTCCCCTTTCCAGTCCCCTCTCGAGTCCCCTCTCGAGTCCCCTCTCCAGTCCCCTCTCCAGTCCCCTCTCGAGTCCCCTCTCCAGTCCCCTCTCGAGTCCCCTCTCGAGTCCCCTCTCCAGTGCCCTCTCGAGTTCCCTCTCCTGTCCCCTCTCCTGTCTCCTCTCCTGTCCCTTCTCGAGTCCCCTCTCCAGTCCCCTGTCGAGTCCCCTCTCCAGTCCCCTCTCCAGTCCCCTCTCCAGTCCCGTCTCGAGTCCCCTCTTGAGTCCCCTCTCCTGTCCCCTCTCCTGTCCCCTCTCCTGTCCCGTCTCCTGTCCCCTCTCGAGTCCCCTCTCCAGTCATTGATCCAGTCCCCTCTCCAGTCCCCTCTCGAGTAACATCTTGATTCCCCTCTCGAGTCCCCTCTCCAGTCCCCTCTAATGTCCCCTATCCAGTCCGCTCTCGAGTCCCCTCTCCAGTCCCCTGTCGAGTCCCCTCTCCAGTCCCCTCTCCAGTCCCCTCTCCAGTCCCCTCTCCAGTCCCGTCTCGAGTCCCCTCTTGAGTCCCCTCTCCTGTCCCCTCTCCTGTCCCCTCTCCTGTCCCCTCTCCTGTCCCCTCTCGAGTCCCCTCTCCAGTCCCCTGTCGAGTCCCCTCTCCAGTCCCCTCTCCAGTCCCCTCTCAAGTCCCGTCTCGAGTCCCTTCTCGAGTCCCCTCTCCAGTCCCCTCTCCAGTCCCCTCTCCAGTCCCCTCTCCAGTCCCCTCTGGAGTCCCCTTTAGAGTCCCCTGTCGAGTCCCCTCTCCAGTCCCCTCTCCAGTCCCCTCTCCAGTCCCCTCTCGAGTCCCCTCTCGAGTCCCCTCTCGAGTCCCCTCTCCACTCCCATCTCTAGTCCCCTCTTCAGTCCCCTCTCGAGTCCCCTGTCAAGTCCTCTCTCCAGTCCCCTCTCGAGTCCCCTCTCGAGTCCCCTCTCGAGTCCCCTCTGGAGTCCCCTTTAGAGTCCCCTGTCGAGTCCCCTGTCGAGTCCCCTCTCCAGTCCCCTGCCGAGTCCCCTCTCCAGTCCCCTCTCCATTCCTCTCTCCAGTCCCCTTTCCATTCCCTTCTCCAGTCCCCTCTTAAGTCCCCTCTCGAGTCTCCTATTTAGTCCCCTCTCGTGTCCCCTCTCGTGTCCCCTCTCGAGTCTCCTCTTAAATCCCCTCTCGAGTCCCCTCTCGAGTCCCCTCTCGAGCCCCCTCTCCAGTCCCGTCTCGAGTCCCCTGTCGAGTCCCCTGTCGAGTCCCCTCTCGAGTCCTTTCTCGAGTCCCCTCTTGAGTCCCCTCTCGAGTCCTCTCTCCAGTCCCCTCTCCAGTGCCCTCTCGAGGCCCCCTCTCCAGTCCCGTCTCCAGTCCCGTCTCCAGTCCCCTCTCCAGTCCCCTCTCCAGTCCCCTCTCGAGTCCCCTCTCGAGTCCCCTCTCCAGTCCCCTCTTAAGTCCCCTGTCGAGTCCCCTCTCCAGTCATTGATCCAGTTCCCTCTCGAGTCCCCTTTCGAGTCCCCTTTCGAGTCCCCTCTCGAGTCCCCTCTCGAGTCCCCTCTCCAGTCCCCTCTCCAGTCTCCTCTCCAGTCTCCTCTCGAGTCCCCTCTCGAGTCCCCTCTCCAGTCCCCTCTCGAGTCCCCTCTCGAGTCCCCTCTCGAGTCCCCTCTCCAGTCCCCTCTCCAGTCCCCTCTTCAGTCCCCTCTCGAGTCCCCTCTCCACTCCCATCTCCAGTCCCCTCTCGAGTCCCCTCTCCTGTCCCCTCTCCTGTCCCCTCTCCTGTCCCCTCTCCTGTCCCCTCTCGAGTCCCCTCTCGAGTCCCCTCTCCAGTCCCCTGTCGAGTCCCCTCTCCAGTCCCCTATCCAGTCCCCTCTCCAGTCCCGTCTCGAGTCCCCTCTCGAGTCCCCTCTCGAGTCCCCTCTCCAGTCCCCTCTAATGTCCCCTATCCAGTCCGCTCTCGAGTCCCCTCTCCAGTCCCCTTTCCAGTCCCTTCTCAAGTCCCTTCTCCAGTCCCTTCTCCATTCCCATCTCAAGTCCCCTCTTAAGTCCCCTCTCCAGTCCCCTTTCCAGTCCCCTTTCCAGTCCCCTCTCGAGTCCCCTCTCCAGTCCCCTCTCGAGTCCCCTCTCGAGTCCCCTCTCCAGTGCCCTCTCGAGTTCCCTCTCCTGTCCCCTCTCCTGTCTCCTCTCCTGTCTCCTCTCCTGTCTCCTCTCCTGTCCCCTCTCGACTCCCCTCTCCAGTCCCCTCTCCAGTCCCCTCTCCAGTCCCGTCTCGAGTCCCCTCTCCTGTCCCCTCTCCTGTCCCCTCTCCTGTCCCCTCTCCTGTCCCCTCTCGAGTCCCCTCTCCAGTCCCCTGTCGAGTCCCCTCTCCAGTCCCCTCTCCAGTCCCCTCTCGAGTCCCGTCTCGAGTCCCTTCTCGAGTCCCCTCTCCAGTCCCCTCTCCAGTCCCCTCTCCAGTCCCCTCTCCAGTCCCCTCTCGAGTCCCGTCTCGAGTCCCTTCTCGAGTCCCCTCTCGAGTCCCCTCTCCACTCCCATCTCCAGTCCCCTCTCCAGTCCCCTCTCGAGTCCCCTCTCCAGTCCCCTCTCCAGTCCCCTCTGGAGTCCCCTTTAGAGTCCCCTGTCGAGTCCCCTCTCCAGTCCCCTCTCCAGTCCCCTCTCCAGTCCCGTCTCGAGTCCCCTCTTGAGTCCCCTCTCCTGTCCCCTCTCCTGTCCCCTCTCGAGTCCCCTCTCCAGTCCCCTGTCGAGTCCCCTCTCCAGTCCCCTCTCCAGTCCCCTCTCAAGTCCCGTCTCGAGTCCCTTCTCGAGTCCCCTCTCCAGTCCCCTCTCCAGTCCCCTCTCCAGTCCCCTCTCGAGTCCCGTCTCGAGTCCCTTCTCGAGTCCCCTCTCGAGTCCCCTCTCCACTCCCATCTCCAGTCCCCTCTCCAGTCCCCTCTCGAGTCCCCTCTCCAGTCCCCTCTCCAGTCCCCTCTGGAGTCCCCTTTAGAGTCCCCTGTCGAGTCCCCTCTCCAGTCCCCTCTCCAGTCCCCTCTCCAGTCCCCTCTCGAGTCCCCTCTCGAGTCCCCTCTCGAGTCCCCTCTCCACTCCCATCTCTAGTCCCCTCTTCAGTCCCCTCTCGAGTCCTCGGTTAAGTCCCCTGTCGAGTCCCCTGTCGAGTCCCCTCTCCTGTCCCCTCTCCAGTCCCCTCTCCAGTCCCCTGCCGAGTCCCCTCTCCAGTCCCCTCTCCATTCCTCTCTCCAGTCCCCTTTCCATTCCCTTCTCCAGTCCCCTCTTAAGTCCCCTGTCGAGTCTCCTATTTAGTCCCCTCTCGTGTCCCCTCTCGTGTCCCCTCTCGAGTCTCCTCTTACATCCCCTCTCGAGTCCCCTCTCGAGTCCCCTCTCGAGTCCCCTCTCCAGTCCCGTCTCGAGTCCCCTGTCGAGTCCCCTGTCGAGTCCCCTGTCGAGTCCCCTCTCGAGTCCCCTCTCGAGTCCTCTCTCCAGTCCCCTCTCCAGTGCCCTCTCGAGGCCCCCTCTCCAGTCCCCTCTCCAGTCCCCTCTCGAGTCCCCTCTCCAGTCCCCTCTCGAGTCCCCTCTCGAGTCCCCTCTCCAGTCATTGATCCAGTTCCCTCTCGAGTCCCCTTTCGAGTCCCCTTTCGAGTCCCCTCTCGAGTCCCCTCTCGAGTCCCCTCTCCAGTCCCCTCTCCAGTCTCCTCTCCAGTCTCCTCTCGAGTCCCCTCTCGAGTCCCCTCTCGAGTCCCCTCTCCAGTCCCCTCTCGAGTCCCCTCTCGAGTCCCCTCTCCAGTCCCCTCTCGAATCCCCTCTCGAGTCTCCTCTTCAGTCCCCTCTCCAGTCCCCTCTCGAGTCCCCTCTCGAGTCCCCTCTCGAGTCCCCTCTCGAGTCCTCTCTCGAGTCCCCTCCCCAGTCCCCTTTCCAGTCCCTTCTCAAGTCCCTTCTCCAGTCCCTTCTCCATTCCCATCTCAAGTCCCCTCTTAAGTCCCCTTTCCAGTCCCCTCTCGAGTCCCCTCTCGAGTCCCCTCTCGAGTCCCCTGTCCAGTCCCCTCTCGAGTCCCCTCCCCAGTCCCCTTTCCAGTCCCCTCTCCCCTCCCCTTTCCAGTCCCCTCTCGAGTCCCCTCTCCAGTCCCTCAGTGGCACCTGGGGGGTGATGCCCCCCCCTCCCGCAGCTCAGTGCTGCCGCCGTGTGGCCGCACCGCGGTACTGCAGCCGTGTGTGGCGCTTGGGGGGGTGATGCCCCCCCCGTCCGCAGCTCAGTGCTGCCGCCGTGTGGCCGCACCGCGGTACTGCAGCCGTGTGTGGCGCCTGGGGGGGTGATGCCGCCCCCGCCCGCAGCTCAGTGCTGCCGCCTTGTGGCCGCACCGCGGTACTGCAGCCGTGTGTGGGGCTTGGGGGGGTGATGCCCCCCCTGCCCGCAGTTCAGTGCTGCCGCCTTGTGGCCGCACCGCGGTACTGCAGCCGTGTGTGGCGCTTGGGGGGGTGATGCCTCCCCTCCGCAGCTCAGTGCTGCCGCCTTGTGGCCGCACCGCGGTACTGCAGCTCGGGGATGCTGCGCTCTGCGCCGCCGCACCCAGTGCCGGCGCTGCGGGGCGGGGGCGGCGCTCCGGGCCGCTGCTCGGTGAGGCGGCGCCGCTGCTGCCCCCGTGCGAAGCCGGCATCGCCCCGCACCTCTCTAGCCCGTCTGGTGCTGCTGGGGAACCTGACAGCCCCTGTTAGGAACCTATAGCACGTATAGGGCCTCCCTGGGCCCAGTAAAGCTCTGCAGGGCCCAGCAGAGCCGATCAGGTTCCCAGAGCCTGCGCAGAGCCCTCGGACGCCGTGTGTGCCCCGGGAACACGGACCGAGCCCCAGGGGGTGTCCATGGATTTCACCCCCACCCCCTCATTTCCATCGTCAGCGCTGTCGTTGCTGTCAGTTCGTTAACGGTGCAGCTTCAGTTCCCGCGTTGCAAACGTTTTCCCTCTGGGTTTCATCCCCTTCCCCTGAGGGGGGAGCCCAGGGAATCGGGGCCCTCGGCTGCGGGGCTGGAGGTGCCCAAATTCCCCCGCTCAGGGCTGAACTTTGCCAACAGGCGCAGCCGGAATAAAGAGCAGGGAGCTGTGTGTCAGCTCCAGGTGCCTCTGCCCGCGCTGTTCCTGCTCCCCACGCAAAGCCGGGCGTGGGGAGGTGCTGTAATGGTTCCCGTTGTGGGGTGTTTAGGGGTCAGGGGGGTTGCTTTGTCTGTGCTGGGTGTGTCTGGTTACGGGGTAGCCTGGGGCTGTTCCTCAGTGCCTGTGGAACTGCACGGTGTTCTCAGAGGGTTTGGAGAGTGCGAGGGGCTGTGCAGAGTGCGAGGGGGGGTGCAGAGTGTGGGGGGTGTGCAGAGTGCGGGGGGGGGGTGTGCGGAGTGTGTGGGGGGGTGCGCGGAGTGCGAGGGGGGGTTGTTCGGAGTGCGAGGGGGGGAGTGCGGAGTGCGAGGGGGGGGTGCAGAGTGCAAGAACACAAAGTCAGGTTCCTTTGCCAGCCGGTAGAAGGTTCTGGAGTCTGCGGGGTGACCCCAGGGGAGCAGGGCCATTAAAATGTGGGGAAGGGCTCAGGCAGCTCCGGAGGAGCGGGGTCCCGGAAGGGTCGGGAAGCACAAGGACAGCACAGCGACTGTGAGGAGGGAGGGGGCGTCTTTGTCTGACGGGGGGTGAGGAGAGAAGGATTTTCCGACCCTTCCGGACTGCGATGCCGAGGAAAGGGAGGTGGCTCCGGGGGTCCGTGCGGGGTGACTTTGGTCTCCAAAGCGGAGTCAAGGGGCAGGGCTGGGCTGGGGTCGGCAAAGGAGAGAAGAGCGGGAACGACAGCGAGGGGTTTGAAAGGGGGCGCAGGGAGAAGGGCGGCGTAGGAAGAGTCCCCGTGGGGCAGGTGCAGGGAGGGGGTTCTCTTCAGCACGGTGCCATCGTGTGCCGGGCAGAGCAGCGCCAGCCCAGTCTGTCCCTTGGCTGTTTGTCTGCTCGCTGTGTCTCAGGGCTTTCGTGGCTCTTTCTCATCTCTGGGATCGCAGGGGGCTGCGTGTTCCTCAGGGAACGTGCCCAGGGTGTCACCTGCCTGGAGCCGTGGGCTCAGGGCCACCTGGGTTTCTTCTCTGGCATCGCCCGCTCAAAGCACAGCTCAGCCTGGCACTTCAGCAGTTCCCCGTGGGTCGTCTCTCGTGGCCCTGCGGTTGCTGTGCCGCAATCCCTGCTCTCCAGTCGTCCATCTGAGTGCACTGGGATTTCTCCCCTGCGTGATCCCAGGTTTAGATCTCCCAGACAGGTTTTCCGTGCCCCCCTCATCTCAGTTCGGACGGTTCCTTGTTCCCACGCCACGGCGCTTCCCTTGGTCCGGCCTCGCCGCACAGCCAGCTCACCCCCCCTCGGGGCTCTGGAGATCCTCTCGCCCGACCGTGTCTGCGCGCTGGGAGTCGTTCTTATTGCCGAGAGCTTTTCTCATCCTTGGAGTTGCCGTGTTGGTCGCGTTGTGTCTGCCGTCGGTCCGGGTGTGCGCGGCTCGGAGCTGCTCTGCCTGACAACGGAGAGTCAGGGCTGGGGGCGAGAGCAGTCACCGTGTGCGGTCAGTACGTGGATGCGCCCGGGCTGTTCAGGTGCCGGTGCCGGGTTTTCTGGGATCCAGCACCATCCGCAGGTTGCGTGGGGAGTCATTTCCACCGTGTGTGATCGGGGGGTCTGGGGCTGCTGAGCCGTCGGAAGCAGATGGAATCTCAAAGATGTGCAGACCCCTACGGACAAGCCTCAAAGTAGGGCTTCTTTTTTTCCGGCTGTAGTTGGGATCCAGGTGGTGTTCCTAAACGGGAGCGAGATCACGGGAATTGTTCAGTGCCTGATCAGCCTCTGCTGGGTGTGTTTGGGTTTGTTTCCTTTAGCTTTCCTTTCGTTGTGCTCCAGCCCCTTCCCCACCCTCGTCGCTCTCCTCTGGACGCGCTCCAGCATCTCCACACCTTTCTCAAACTGAGGGCCCAGAACCGGACACGGCACTCGAGGTGCGGCCTGACCAGTGCCGAGGAGAAGGGGATGGTGACCTCCCTCGTCCTGCTGGCCACGCTGTTCCTGATGCCGGCCAGGACCCCATCGGCCCTCTTGGCCCCTCGGCCACACCGCTGGCTCACGTTGAGTTTCCTGTCCCCCCGCACTCCCCAGTCCCTCTCCGCCTGACTGCTCTCCAGCCACTCTGTCCCCAGCCTGTAGCTCTGCACGGGGTTGTTGTGTCCCAAGTGGAGGACCCGGCACTTGGCCTTGTTAACCCTCACGCTGCTGGAGTCAGCCCGTCTCTCCAGCCTGTCCAGGTCCCTCTGTAGGGCCCTCCTGCCCTCCAGCAGAGGGACACGTCCTCCCAGCTTGGTGTCACCTGTGACCTCGGTGACGAAGGACTCGATCCCCCCATCCGGATCATCCATGAAGATATTGAACAGGACCGGGCGCAGCAGCGATCCCTGGGGACACCAGGAGTGAGCGGCCGCCAGCGGGATGGGACACCGTTCCCTGCCACCCTTTGGGCTCGGCCACCCAACCCGTTCCTGAGCCAGCACAGAACATTCCCGTCCGAGCCACGGGCTGACAGCTTCTCCAGGAGTCGGCTGTGCGAGACGGTGTCAAAGGCCGTGCTGAAGTCCAGGTGCACCCACAGCCTTCGTCTTGCCCCCCAGGTGAGTCACACGGTGGCAAAAGGAGCTCAGGTGGGCCAGGCAGGACCCGCCCCCCCGAAATCCACGCTGGCTGGGCCTGAGATCTCCCTCATTCCGCAGGTGCCGCAGGATCGCACCCAGGATTGTCCGCTCCGTAATTTTACCTGGGACCGAGGTCAGGCTGACAGGTGTGTAGTTACTTGGATCGTCCCCTCTCCAGTCCCCTCCCCACTCCGTCCCCAAGTCCCCAGTCCCCTCCCATGTCCCCAGTCCCCTCCCATGTCCCCAGTCCCCTCCCCAGTCCCTGCCACTCCCAAGACCCTGCCCCTCCCATGTCCCCAGTCCCCTCCCCAGTCCCCTCCCCAGTCCCCACCCAAGTCCCTGCCCCTCCCATGTCCCCAGTCCCCTCCCCAGTCCCCTCCCAAGTCCCTGCCCCTCCCATGTCCCCAGTCCCCTCCCCAGTCCCTGCCCCTCCCAAGTCCCTGCCCCTCCCATGTCCCCAGTCCCCTCCCAAGTCCCTGCCCCTCCCAAGTCCCTGCCCCTCCCATGTCCCCAGTCCCCACCGAAGTCCCTGCCCCTCCCATGTCCCCAGTCCCCTCCCAAGTCCCTGCCCCTCCCAAGTCCCTGCCCCTCCCATGTCCCCAGTCCCTGCCACTCCCAAGTCCCTGCCCCTCCCATGTCCCCAGTCCCCTCCCCAATCCCTGTCCCTCCCAAGACCCCAGTCCCCTCCCCGGTCCCTGCCCCTCCCATTTCCCCAGTCCCCTTCCAAGTCCCTACCCTTCCATGTCCCCAGTCCCCTCCCCAGTCCCTGCCCCTCCCATGTCCCCAGTCCCCTCCCAAGTCCCTGCCCCTCCCATGTCCCCCAATCCCCTCCCAAGGCCCTGCCCCTCCCTTGTCCCCATTCCCCTCCCCAGTCCCTGCCCCTCCCAAGTCCCTGCCCCTCCCATGTCCCCAGTCCCCTCCCTAGTCCCTGCCCCTCCCATGTCCCCAGTCCCCACCCAAGTCCCTGCCCCTCCCATGTCCCCAGTCCCCTCCCCAGTCCCTGCCACTCCCAAGTCCCTGCCCCTCCCATGTCCCCAGTCCCCTCCCCAGTCCCTGCCACTCCCAAGTCCCTGCCCCTCCCATGTCCCCAGTCCCCTCCCAAGTCCCTGCCCCTCCCATGTCCCCAGTCCCCTCCCCAGTCCCTGCCACTCCCAAGTCCCTGCCCCTCCCATTTCCCCAGTCCCCTCCCAAGTCCCTGCCCCTCCCATGTCCCCAGTCCCCTCCCAAGTCCGCAATCCCCTCCCATGTCCCCATTCCCCTCCCCAGTCCCTGCCCTTCCCAAGTCCCTGCCCCTCCCATGTCCCCATTCCCCTCCCCAGTCCCTGCCACTCCCAAGTCCCTGCCCCTCCCATGTCCCCAGTCCCCTCCCCAGTCCCCAGTCCCCTCCCCAGTCCCTGCCCCTCCCATGTCCCAGTCCCCTCCCAAGTCCCCAGTCCACTCCCAAGTCCCTGCCCCTCCCATGGCCCCAGTCCCCTCCCCAGTCCCTGCCCCTCCCATGTCCCCAGTCCCCTCCCATGTCCCCAGTCCCCTCCCAAGTCCCCAGTCCCCTCCCCAGTCCCTGCCCCTCCCATGTCCCCAGTCCCCTCCCAAGTCCCCAGTCCCCTCCCAAGTCTCCAGTCCCCTACCCAGTCCCTGCCCCTCCTATGTCCCCAGTCCCCCTCCCCAGTCCCTGCCCCTCCCATGTCCCCAGTCCCCACCCAAGTCCCTGCCCCTCCCATGTCCCCAGTCCCCTCCCAAGTCCCTGCCACTCCCAAGTCCCTGCCCCTCCCATGTCCCCAGTCCCCTCCCCAGTCCCTGCCACTCCCAAGTCCCTTCCCCTCCCATGTCCCCAGTCCCCTCCCCAGTCCCAAATCCCCTCCCATGTCCCCTGTCCCCTCCCCAGTCCCTGCCACTCCCAAGTCCCTGCCCCTCCCATGTCCCCAGTCCCCTCCCAAGTCCCTGCCCCTCCCATGTCCCCATTCCCCTCCCCAGTCCCTGCCCTTCCCAAGTCCCTGCCCCTCCCATGTCCCCAGTCCCCTCCCAAGTCCCCAATCCCCTCCCATGTCCCCAGTCCCCTCCCCAGTCCCTGCCACTCCCATGTCCCCAGTCCCCTCCCAAGTCCCCAGTCCCCTCCCCAGTCCCTGCCCTTCCCAAGTCCCTGCCCCTCCCATGTCCCCAGTCCCCTCCCCAGTCCCTGCCACTCCCAAGTCCCTGCCCCTCCCATGTCCCCAGTCCCCTCCCAAGTCCCCAGTCCCCTCCCCAGTCCCTGCCCCTCCCATGTCCCCAGTCCCCTCCCAAGTCCCCAGTCCCCTCCCAAGTCCCTGCCCCTCCCATGGCCCCAGTCCCCTCCCCAGTCCCTGCCCCTCCCATGTCCCCAGTCCCCTCCCAAGTCCCCAGTCCCCTCCCAAGTCCCTGCCCCTCCCATGGCCCCAGTCCCCTCCCCAGTCCCTTCCCCTCCCATGTCCCCAGTACCCTCCGAAGTCCCCAGTCCCTTCTCCAGTCCCTGCCCCTCCCATGTCCCCACTCCCCTCCCAAGTCCCTGCCCCTCTCAAGTCCCTGCCCCTCCCATGTCCCCAGTCCCCTCCCCAGTCCCCTCCCAAGTCCCTGCCCCTCCCAAGTCCCCAGTCCCCTCCCAAGTCCCTGCCCCTACATAGTCCCTGCCCCTCCCATGTCCCCAGTCCCCTCCCAAGTCCCTGCCCCTCCCAAGTCCCCAGTCCCCCTCCCAAGTCCCTGCCCCTCCCAAGTCCCCAGTCCCCCTCCCCATTCCCCTCCCATGTCCCTGCCCCTCCCAAGTCCCCAGTCCCCTGCCCCTCCCATGTCCCCAGTCCCCTCCCAAGTCCCTGCCCCTCCCTTGTCCCCAGTCCCCTCCCCAGTCCCTGCCCCTCCCCAGACCCTGCCCCTCCCAAGTCCCCAGTCCCCTCCCCAGTCCCTGCCCCTCCCATGTCCCCAGTCCCCTCCCTTGTCCCCAGTCCCCTCCCCAGTCCCCTCCCCAGTCCCTGCCCCTCCCAAGTCCCCAGTCCCCTCCCAAGTCTCCAGTCCCCTACCCAGTCCCTGCCCCTCCTATGTCCCCAGTCCCCTCCCATGTCCCCAGTCCCCTCCCATGTCCCCAGTCCCCTCCCAAGTCCCCAGTCCCCTCCCCAGTCCCTGCCCCTCCCATGTCCCCAGTCCCCTCCCCAGTCCCTGCCCCTCCCATGTCCCCAGTCCCCACCCAAGTCCCTGCCCCTCCCATGTCCCCAGTCCCCTCCCAAGTCCCTGCCCCTCCTAAGTCCCTGCCCCTCCCATGTCCCCAGTCCCCTCCCAAGTCCCTGCCCCTCCCAAGTCCCTGCCCCTCCCATGTCCCCAGTCCCCCCCCCAGTCCCTGCCACTCCCAAGTCCCTGCCCCTCCCATGTCCCCAGTCCCCCCCCCAGTCCCTGCCACTCCCAAGTCCCTGCCCCTCCCATGTCCCCAGTCCCCTCCCAAGTCCCCAATCCCCTCCCATGTCCCCAGTCACCTCCCCAGTCCCTGCCACTCCCAAGTCCCTGCCCCTCCCATGTCCCCAGTCCCCTCCCAAGCCCCCAATCCCCTCCCATGTCCCCATTCCCCTCCCCAGTCCCTGCCCTTCCCAAGTCCCTGCCCCTCCCATGTCCCCAGTCCCCTCCCAAGCCCCCAAGCCCCTCCCATGTCCCCATTCCCCTCCCCAGTCCCTGCCCTTCCCAAGTCCCTGCCCCTCCCATTTCCCCAGTCCCCTCCCCAGTCCCTGCCCCTCCCAAGTCCCTGCCCCTCCCATGTCCCCAGTCCCCTGCCCAGTCCCTGCCCCTCCCATGTCCCCAGTCCCCTCCCAAGTCCCCAATCCCCTCCCATGTCCCCAGTCCCCTCCCCAGTCCCTGCCACTCCCAAGTCCCTGCCCCTCCCATGTCCCCAGTCCCCTCCCCAGTCCCTGCCACTCCCAAGTCCCTGCCCCTCCCATGTCCCCAGTCCCCTCCCCAGTCCCTGCCCCTCCCAAGTCCCTGCCCCTCCCAAGTCCCCAGTCCCCTCCCCAGTCCCTGCCACTCCCAAGTCCCTGCCCCTCCCAAGTCCCTGCCCCTCCCATGTCCCCAGTCCCCTCCCCAGTCCCTGCCCTTCCCAAGTCCCTGCCCCTCCCATGTCCCCAGTCCCCTCCCAAGTCCCCAATCCCCTCCCATGTCCCCAGTCCCCTCCCCAGTCCCTGCCCCTCCCATGTCCCCAGTCCCCTCCCAAGTCCCCAATCCCCTCCCATGTCCCCATTCCCCTCCCCAGTCCCTGCCCTTCCCAAGTCCCTGCCCCTCCCATGTCCCCAGTCCCCCTCCCCAGTCCCTGCCACTCCCAAGTCCCTGCCCCTCCCATGTCCCCAATCCCCTCCCAAGTCCCTGCCCCTCCCATGGCCCCAGTCCCCTCCCCAGTCCCCAGTCCCCTCCCCAGTCCCTGCCCCTCCCATGTCCCCAGTCCCCTCCCAAGTCCCCAGTCCCCTCCCAAGTCCCTGCCACTCCCATGTCCCCAGTCCCCTCCCAAGTCCCCAGTCCCCTCCCCAGTCCCTGCCCTTCCCAAGTCCCTGCCCCTCCCATGTCCCCAGTCCCCTCCCCAGTCCCTGCCACTCCCAAGTCCCTGCCCCTCCCATGTCCCCAGTCCCCTCCCAAGTCCCCAGTCCCCTCCCCAGTCCCTGCCCCTCCCATGTCCCCAGTCCCCTCCCAAGTCCCCAGTCCCCTCCCAAGTCCCTGCCCCTCCCATGGCCCCAGTCCCCTCCCCAGTCCCTGCCCCTCCCATGTCCCCAGTCCCCTCCCAAGTCCCCAGTCCCCTCCCAAGTCCCTGCCCCTCCCATGGCCCCAGTCCCCTCCCCAGTCCCTTCCCCTCCCATGTCCCCAGTACCCTCCGAAGTCCCCAGTCCCTTCTCCAGTCCCTGCCCCTCCCATGTCCCCACTCCCCTCCCAAGTCCCTGCCCCTCTCAAGTCCCTGCCCCTCCCATGTCCCCAGTCCCCTCCCCAGTCCCCTCCCAAGTCCCTTCCCCACCGAAGTCCCCAGTCCCCTCCCCAGTCCCTGCCCCTCCCAAGTCCCCAGTCCCCTCCCAAGTCCCTGCCCCTACATAGTCCCTGCCCCTCCCATGTCCCCAGTCCCCTCCCAAGTCCCTGCCCCTCCCAAGTCCCCAGTCCCCTCCCAAGTCCCTGCCCCTCCCAAGTCCCCAGTCCCCTCCCCATTCCCCTCCCATGTCCCTGCCCCTCCCAAGTCCCCAGTCCCTGCCCCTCCCATGTCCCCAGTCCCCTCCCAAGTCCCTGCCCCTCCCTTGTCCCCAGTCCCCTCCCCAGTCCCTGCCCCTCCCCAGACCCTGCCCCTCCCAAGTCCCCAGTCCCCTCCCCAGTCCCTGCCCCTCCCATGTCCCCAGTCCCCTCCCTTGTCCCCAGTCCCCTCCCCAGTCCCCTCCCCAGTCCCTGCCCCTCCCAAGTCCCCAGTCCCATCCCAAGTCTCCAGTCCCCTACCCAGTCCCTGCCCCTCCCATGTCCCCAGTCCCCTCCCATGTCCCCAGTCCCCTCCCATGTCCCCAGTCCCCTCCCAAGTCCCCAGTCCCCTCCCCAGTCCCTGCCCCTCCCATGTCCCCAGTCCCCTCCCCAGTCCCTGCCCCTCCCATGTCCCCAGTCCCCACCCAAGTCCCTGCCCCTCCCATGTCCCCAGTCCCCTCCCAAGTCCCTGCCCCTCCTAAGTCCCTGCCCCTCCCATGTCCCCAGTCCCCTCCCAAGTCCCTGCCCCTCCCAAGTCCCTGCCCCTCCCATGTCCCCAGTCCCCCCCCCAGTCCCTGCCACTCCCAAGTCCCTGCCCCTCCCATGTCCCCAGTCCCCCCCCCAGTCCCTGCCACTCCCAAGTCCCTGCCCCTCCCATGTCCCCAGTCCCCTCCCAAGTCCCCAATCCCCTCCCATGTCCCCAGTCACCTCCCCAGTCCCTGCCACTCCCAAGTCCCTGCCCCTCCCATGTCCCCAGTCCCCTCCCAAGCCCCCAATCCCCTCCCATGTCCCCATTCCCCTCCCCAGTCCCTGCCCTTCCCAAGTCCCTGCCCCTCCCATGTCCCCAGTCCCCTCCCAAGCCCCCAAGCCCCTCCCATGTCCCCATTCCCCTCCCCAGTCCCTGCCCTTCCCAAGTCCCTGCCCCTCCCATTTCCCCAGTCCCCTCCCCAGTCCCTGCCCCTCCCAAGTCCCTGCCCCTCCCATGTCCCCAGTCCCCTGCCCAGTCCCTGCCCCTCCCATGTCCCCAGTCCCCTCCCAAGTCCCCAATCCCCTCCCATGTCCCCAGTCCCCTCCCCAGTCCCTGCCACTCCCAAGTCCCTGCCCCTCCCATGTCCCCAGTCCCCCCCCCAGTCCCTGCCACTCCCAAGTCCCTGCCCCTCCCATGTCCCCAGTCCCCTCCCCAGTCCCTGCCCCTCCCAAGTCCCTGCCCCTCCCAAGTCCCCAGTCCCCTCCCCAGTCCCTGCCACTCCCAAGTCCCTGCCCCTCCCAAGTCCCTGCCCCTCCCATGTCCCCAGTCCCCTCCCCAGTCCCTGCCACTCCCAAGTCCCTGCCCCTCCCATGTCCCCAGTCCCCTCCCAAGTCCCCAATCCCCTCCCATGTCCCCAGTCCCCTCCCCAGTCCCTGCCCCTCCCATGTCCCCAGTCCCCTCCCAAGTCCCCAATCCCCTCCCATGTCCCCATTCCCCTCCCCAGTCCCTGCCCTTCCCAAGTCCCTGCCCCTCCCATGTCCCCAGTCCCCTCCCCAGTCCCTGCCACTCCCAAGTCCCTGCCCCTCCCATGTCCCCAATCCCCTCCCAAGTCCCTGCCCCTCCCATGGCCCCAGTCCCCTCCCCAGTCCCCAGTCCCCTCCCCAGTCCCCAGTCCCCTCCCCAGTCCCTGCCCCTCCCATGTCCCCAGTCCCCTCCCAAGTCCCCAGTCCCCTCCCAAGTCACTGCCCCTCCCATGGCCCCAGTCCCCTCCCCAGTCCCTGCCCCTCCCATGTCCCCAGTCCCCTCCCAAGTCCCCAGTCCCCTCCCCAGTCCCCTCCCCAGTCCCTGCCCCTCCCAAGTCCCCAGTCCCCTCCCAAGTCTCCAGTCCCCTACCCAGTCCCTGCCCCTCTTATGTCCCCAGTCCCCTCCCAAGTCCCTGCCCCTCCCATGTCCCCAGTCCCCTCCCAAGTCCCCAGTCCCCTCCCCAGTCCCTGCCCCTCCCAAGTCCCCAGTCCCCTCCCAAGTCTCCAGTCCCCTACCCAGTCCCTGCCCCTCCTATGTCCCCAGTCCCCTCCCAAGTCCCTGCCCCTCCCATGTCCCCAGTCCCCTCCCAAGTCCCCAGTCCCCTCCCCAGTCCCTGCCCCTCCCATGTCCCCAGTCCCCTCCCCAGTCCCTGCCCCTCCCATGTCCCCAGTCCCCTCCCCAGTCCCTGCCACTCCCAAGTCCATGCCCCTCCCATGTCCCCAGTCCCCTCCCAAGTCCCTGCCCCTCCCATGTCCCCAGTCCCCTCCCAAGTCCCTGCCCCTCCCATTTCCCCACTCCCCTCCCAAGTCATTGCCCCTCCCATGTCCCCAGTCCCCTCCCAAGTCCCCAATCCCCTCCCATGTCCCCAGTCCCCTCCCCAGTCCCTGCCCTTCCAAGTCCCTGCCCCTCCCATGTCCCCAGTCCCCTCCCCAGTCCCTGCCACTCCCAAGTCCCTGCCCCTCCCATGTCCCCAATCCCCTCCCAAGTCCCTGCCCCTCCCATGTCCCCAGTCCCCTCCCCAGTCCCCAGTCCCCTCCCAAGTCCCTGCCCCTCCCATGGCCCCACTCCCCTCCCCAGTCCCTGCCCCTCCCATGTCCCCAATCCCCTCCCAAGTCCCTGCCCCTCCCATGTCCCCAGTCCCCTCCCATGTCCCCAGTCCCCTCCCAAGTCCCCAATCCCCTCCCAAGTCCCTGCCCCTACATAGTCCCTGCCCCTCCCATGTCCCCAGTCCCCTCCCAAGTCCCTGCCCCTCCCAAGTCCCCAGTCCCCTCCCAAGTCCCTGCCCCTCCCATGTCCCCAGTCCCCTCCCCATTCCCCTCCCAAGTCCCTGCCCCTCCCATGTCCCCAGTCCCCTCCCAAGTCCCTGCCCCTCCCATGTCCCCAGTCCCCTCCCCAGTCCCTGCCACTCCCAAGTCCCTGCCCCTCCCATGTCCCCAGTCCCCTCCCAAGTCCCTGCCCCTCCCAAGTCCCTGCCCCTCCTAAGTCCCCAGTCCCCTCCCATGTCCCCAGTCCCCTCCCCAGTCCCTGCCCCTCCCAAGTCCCTGCCCCTCCCAAGTCCCTGCCCCTCCCATGTCCCCAGTCCCCTCCCCAGTCCCTGCCACTCCCAAGTCCCTGCCCCTCCCAAGTCCCTGCCCCTCCCATGTCCCCAGTCCCCTCCCCAGTCCCTGCCACTCCCAAGTCCCTGCCCCTCCCATGTCCCCAGTCCGCTCCCAAGTCCCCAATCCCCTCCCATGTCCCCAGTCCCCTCCCCAGTCCCTGCCCCTCCCATGTCCCCAGTCCCCTCCCAAATCCCCAATCCCCTCCCATGTCCCCATTCCCCTCCCCAGTCCCTGCCCTTCCCAAGTCCCTGCCCCTCCCATGTCCCCAATCCCCTCCCAAGTCCCTGCCCCTCCCATGGCCCCAGTCCCCTCCCCAGTCCCCAGTCCCCTCCCCAGTCCCTGCCCCTCCCATGTCCCCAGTCCCCTCCCAAGTCCCCAGTGCCCTCCCCAGTCCCCTCCCCAGTCCCTGCCCCTCCCAAGTCCCCAGTCCCCTCCCAAGTCTCCAGTCCCCTACCCAGTCCCTGCCCCTCTTATGTCCCCAGTCCCCTCCCAAGTCCCTGCCCCTCCCATGTCCCCCGTCCCCTCCCAAGTCCCCAGTCCCCTCCCCAGTCCCTGCCCCTCCCAAGTCCCCAGTCCCCTCCCAAGTCTCCAGTCCCCTACCCAGTCCCTGCCCCTCCTATGTCCCCAGTCCCCTCCCAAGTCCCTGCCCCTCCCATGTCCCCAGTCCCCTCCCAAGTCCCCAGTCCCCTCCCCAGTCCCTGCCCCTCCCATGTCCCCAGTCCCCTCCCCAGTCCCTGCCACTCCCAAGTCCCTGCCCCTCCCATGTCCCCAGTCCCCTCCCATTTCCCTGCCCCTCCCATGTCCCCAGTCCCCTCCCAAGTCCCTGCCCATCCCATTTCCCCAGTCCCCTCCCAAGTCATTGCCCCTCCCATGTCCCCAGTCCCCTCCCAAGTCCCCAATCCCCTCCCATGTCCCCAGTCCCCTCCCCAGTCCCTGCCCTTCCCAAGTCCCTGCCCCTCCCATGTCCCCAGTCCCCTCCCCAGTCCCTGCCCTTCCCAAGTCCCTGCCCCTCCCATGTCCCCAGTCCCCTCCCCAGTCCCCAGTCCCCTCCCAAGTCCCTGTCCCTCCCAAGTCCCCAGTCCCCTCCCCAGTCCCTGTCCCTCCCATGTCCCCAGTCCCCTCCCAAGTCCCAGCCCCTCCCATGTCCCCAGTCCCCTCCCATGTCCCCAGTCCCCTCCCAAGTCCCCAATCCCCTCCCAAGTCCCTGCCCCTACATAGTCCCTGCCCCTCCCAGGTCCCCAGTCCCCTCCCAAGTCCCTGCCCCTCCCAAGTCCCCAGTCCCCTCCCAAGTCCCTGCCCCTCCCATGTCCCCAGTCCCTTCCCCATTCCCCTCCCAAGTCCCTGCCCCTCCCATGTCCCCAGTCCCCTCCCAAGTCGCTGCCCCTCCCATGTCCCCAGTCCCCTCCCCATTCCCCTCCCATGTCCCTGCCCCTCCCATGTCCCCAGTCCCCTCCCAAGTCCCTGTCCCTCCCATGTCCCCAGTCCCCTCCCCAGTCCCTGCCACTCCCCAGTCCCTGCCACTCCCAAGTCCCTGCCCCTCCCATGTCCCCAGTCCCCTCCCATGTCCCCAGTCCCCTCCCCAGTCCCTGCCACTCCCAAGTCCCTGCCCCTCCCAAGTCCCTGCCCCTCCCATGTCCCCAGTCCCCTCCCCAGTCCCTGCCACTCCCAAGTCCCTGCCCCTCCCATGTCCCAAGTCCCCTCCCCAGTCCCTGCCCCTCCCAAGTCCCCAGTCCCCTCCCAAGTCCCTGCCCCTACATAGTCCCTGCCCCTCCCATGTCCCCAGTCCCCTCCCAAGTCCCTGCCCCTCCCAAGTCCCCAGTCCCCTCCCAAGTCCCTGCCCCTCCCATGTCCCCAGTCCCCTCCCCATTCCCCTCCCATGTCCCTGCCCCTCCCAAGTCCCCAGTCCCCTCCCCAGTCCCTGCCCCTCCCAAGTCCCTGCCCCTCCCATGTCCCCAGTCCCCACCCAAGTCTCTGCCCCTCCCATGTCCCCAGTCCCCTCCCCAGTCCCTGCCACTCCCAAGTCCCTGCCCCTCCCATGTCCCCAATCCCCTCCCAAGTCCCTGCCCCTCCCTTGTCCCCAGTCCCCTCCCCAGTCCCTGCCCCTCCCAAGTCCCTGCTCCTCCCATGTCCCCAGTCCCCACCCAAGTCCCTGCCCCTCCCATGTCCCCAGTCCCCTCCCCAGTCCCTGCCCCTCCCAAGTCCCTGCCCCTCCCATGTCCCCAGTCCCCACCCAAGTCCCTGCCCCTCCCTTGTCCCCAGTCCCCTCCCCAGTCCCTGCCCCTCCCAAGTCCCTGCCCCTCCCATGTCCCCAGTCCCCACCCAAGTCCCTGCCCCTCCCATGTCCCCAGTCCCCTCCCCAGTCCCTGCCACTCCCAAGTCCCTGCCCCTCCCATGTCCCCAGTCCTCTCCCAAGTCCCCAATCCCCTCCCATGTCCCCAGTCCCCTTTCAAGTCCCTGCACCTCCCATGTCCCCAGTTCCCTCCCCAGTCCCTGCCCCTCCCAAGTCCCTGCCCCTCCCATGTCCCCAGTCCCCTCCCCAGTCCCTGCCCTTCCCAAGTCCCTGCCCCTCCCATGTCCCCAGTCCCCTCCCAAGTCCCCAGTCCCCTCCCATGTCCCCAGTCCCCTCCCCAGTCCCTGCCACTCCCAAGACCCTACCCCTCCCATGTTACCAGTCCCCTCCCAAGTCCCTGCCCCTCCCATGTCCCCAGTCCCCTCCCAAGTCCCTGCCACTCCCAAGTCTCTGCCCCTCCCATGTCCCCAGTGCACTCCCAAGTCCCCAATCCCCTCCCATGTCCCCAGTCCCCTCCCCAGTCCCTGCCACTCCCAAGTCCCTGCCCCTCCCAAGTCCCTGCCCCTCCCATGTCCCCAGTCCCCTCCCCAATCCCTGTCCCTCCCAAGACCCCAGTCCCCTCCCCAGTCCCTGCCCCTCCCAAGTCCCTGCCCCTCCTATGTCCCCAGTCCCCTCCCCAGTCCCTGCCCCTCCCAAGTCCCTGCCCCTCCCATGTCCCCAGTCCCCACCCAAGTCCCCAATCCCCTCCCATGTCCCCAGTCCCCTCCCCAGTCCCTGCCACTCCCAAGTCCCTGCCCCTCCCATGTCCCCAGTCCCCTCCCAAGTCTCTGCCCCTCCCATTTCCCCAGTCCCCTCCCAAGTCCCTGCCCCTCCCATGTCCCCAGTCCCCTCCCCATTCCCTGCCCCTCCCAAGTCCCTGCCCCTCCCATTTCCCCAGTCCCCACCCAAGTCCCCAATCCCCTCCCATGTCCCCAGTCCCCTCCCCAGTCCCTGCCACTCCCAAGTCTCTGCCCCTCCCATGTCCCCAGTCCCCTCCCCAGTCCCTGCCACTCCCAAGTCCCTGCCCCTCCCATGTCCCCAGTCCCCACCCAAGTCCCTGCCCCTCCCATGTCCCCAGTCCCCTCCCAAGTCCCTGCCACTCCCAAGTCTCTGCCCCTCCCATGTCCCCAGTCCACTTCCAATTCCCCAATCCCCTCCCATGTCCCCAGTCCCCTCCCCAGTCCCTGCCACTCCCAAGTCTCTGCCCCTCCCATGTCCCCAGTCCACTCCCAAGTCCCTGCCCCTCCCAAGTCCCTGCCCCTCCCAAGTCCCTGCCAAGACCCCAGTCCCCTCCCCAGTCCCTGCCCCTCCCATTTCCCCAGTCCACTCCCAAGTCCCTGCCCCTCCCAAGTCCCTGCCCCTCCCATGTCCCCAGTCCCCTCCCCAGTCCCTGCCACTCCCAAGTCCCTGCCCCTCCCATGTCCCCAATCCCCTCCCAAGTCCCTGCCCCTCCCTTGTCCCCTGTCCCCTCCCCAGTCCCTGCCCCTCCCAAGTCCCTGCCCCTCCCATGTCCCCAGTCCCCTTCCAAGTCCCTGCACCTCCCATGTCCCCAGTCCCCTCCCCAGTCCCTGCCCCTCCCAAGTCCCTGCCCCTCCCATGTCCCCAGTCCCCTCCCCAGTCCCTGCCCCTCCCAAGTCCCTGCCCCTCCCATTTCCCCAGTCCCCTCCCAAGTCCCTGCCCCTCCCATGTCCCCAGTCCCCTCCCCAGTCCCTGCCCTTCCGAAGTCCCTGCCCCTCCCATGTCCCCAGTCCCCTCCCAAGTCCCCAATCCCCTCCCATGTCCCCAGTCCCCTCCCAAGTCCCTGCCCCTCCCATTTCCTCAGTCCCCACCCAAGTCCCTGCCCCTCCCAAGTCCCTGCCCCTCCCAAGTCCCTGCCCCTCCCATGTCCCCAGTCCCCTCCCCAGTCCCTGCCACTCCCAAGTCCCTGCCCCTCCCATGTCCCCAATCCCCTCCCAAGTCCCTGCCCCTCCCATGTCCCCAGTCCCCACCCAAGTCCCTGCCCCTCCCAAGTCCCTGCCCCTCCCATGTCCCCAGTCCCCACCCAAGTCTCTGCCCCTCCCATGTCCCCAGTCCCCTCCCCAGTCCCTGCCCCTCCCAAGTCCCTGCCTCTCCCATGTCCCCAATCCCCTCCCAAGTCCCTGCCCCTCCCAAGTCCCTGCCCCTCCCATGTCCCCATTCCCCTCCCCAGTCCCTTCCACTCCCAAGTCCCTGCCCCTCCCATGTCCCCACTCCCCTCCCCAATCCCTGTCCCTGCCAAGACCCCAGTCCCCTCCCCAGTCCCTGCCCCTCCCATTTCCCCAGTCCCCTTCCAAGTCCCTGCCCCTCCCATGTCCCCAGTCCCCTCCCAAGTCCCTGCCCCTCCCATGTCCCCCGTCCCCTCCCCAGTCCCTGCCACTCCCAAGACCCCAGTCCCCTCCCCAGTCCCTGCCCCTCCCAAGTCCCTGCCCCTCCCATGTCCCCAGTCCCCTCCCCAATCCCTGTCCCTCCCATGTCCCCAGTCCCCTCCCAAGTCCCTGCCCCTCCCAAGTCCCTGCCCCTCCCATGTCCCCAGTCCCCTCCCCAGTCCCTGCCCCTCCCAAGTCCCTGCCCCTCCCATGTCCCCAGTCCCCTCCCCAGTCCCTGCCCTTCCCAAGTCCCTGCCCCTCCCATGTCCCCAGTCCCCTCCCAAGTCCCCAGTCCCCTCCCATGTCCCCAGTCCCCTCCCAAGTCCCTGCCCCTCCCAAGTCCCTGCCCCTCCCATGTCCCCAGTCCCCTCCCCAGTCCCTGCCCCTCCCAAGTCCCTGCCCCTCCCATGTCCCCAGTCCCCTCCCCAGTCCCTGCCCTTCCCAAGTCCCTGCCCCTCCCATGTCCCCAGTCCCCTCCCAAGTCCCCAGTCCCCTCCCATGTCCCCAGTCCCCTCCCCAGTCCCTGCCACTCCCAAGTCTCTGCCCCTCCCATGTCCCCAGTCCCCTCCCCAGTCCCTGCCACTCCCAAGTCCCTGCCCCTCCCATGTCCCCAGTCCCCACCCAAGTCCCTGCCCCTCCCATGTCCCCAGTCCCCTCCCAAGTCCCTGCCACTCCCAAGTCTCTGCCCCTCCCATGTCCCCAGTCCACTCCCAAGTCCCCAATCCCCACCCATGTCCCCAGTCCCCTCCCCAGTCCCTGCCACTCCCAAGTCTCTGCCCCTCCCATGTCCCCAGTCCACTCCCAAGTCCCTGCCCCTCCCAAGTCCCTGCCCCTCCCATGTCCCCAGTCCCCTCCCCAGTCCCTGCCACTCCCAAGTCCCTGCCCCTCCCATGTCCCCAATCCCCTCCCAAGTCCCTGCCCCTCCCTTGTCCCCTGTCCCCTCCCCAGTCCCTGCCCCTCCCAAGTCCCTGCCCCTCCCATGTCCCCAGTCCCCTTCCAAGTCCCTGCACCTCCCATGTCCCCAGTCCCCTCCCCAGTCCCTGCCCCTCCCAAGTCCCTGCCCCTCCCATGTCCCCAGTCCCCTCCCCAGTCCCTGCCCCTCCCAAGTCCCTGCCCCTCCCATTTCCCCAGTCCCCTCCCAAGTCCCTGCCCCTCCCATGTCCCCAGTCCCCTCCCCAGTCCCTGCCCTTCCGAAGTCCCTGCCCCTCCCATGTCCCCAGTCCCCTCCCAAGTCCCCAATCCCCTCCCATGTCCCCAGTCCCCTCCCAAGTCCCTGCCCCTCCCATTTCCTCAGTCCCCACCCAAGTCCCTGCCCCTCCCAAGTCCCTGCCCCTCCCATGTCCCCAGTCCCCTCCCCAGTCCCTGCCACTCCCAAGTCCCTGCCCCTCACATGTCCCCAATCCCCTCCCAAGTCCCTGCCCCTCCCATGTCCCCAGTCCCCACCCAAGTCCCTGCCCCTCCCAAGTCCCTGCCCCTCCCATGTCCCCAGTCCCCACCCAAGTCTCTGCCCCTCCCATGTCCCCAGTCCCCTCCCCAGTCCCTGCCCCTCCCAAGTCCCTGCCCCTCCCATGTCCCCAATCCCCTTCCAAGTCCCTGCCCCTCCCAAGTCCCTGCCCCTCCCATGTCCCCATTCCCCTCCCCAGTCCCTTCCACTCCCAAGTCCCTGCCCCTCCCATGTCCCCACTCCCCTCCCCAATCCCTGTCCCTGCCAAGACCCCAGTCCCCTCCCCAGTCCCTGCCCCTCCCATTTCCCCAGTCCCCTTCCAAGTCCCTGCCCCTCCCATGTCCCCAGTCCCCTCCCAAGTCCCTGCCCCTCCCATGTCCCCCGTCCCCTCCCCAGTCCCTGCCACTCCCAAGACCCCAGTCCCCTCCCCAGTCCCTGCCCCTCCCAAGTCCCTGCCCCTCCCATGTCCCCAGTCCCCTCCCCAATCCCTGTCCCTCCCATGTCCCCAGTCCCCTCCCAAGTCCCTGCCCCTCCCAAGTCCCTGCCCCTCCCATGTCCCCAGTCCCCTCCCCAGTCCCTGCCCCTCCCAAGTCCCTGCCCCTCCCATGTCCCCAGTCCCCTCCCCAGTCCCTGCACTTCCCAAGTCCCTGCCCCTCCCATGTCCCCAGTCCCCTCCCAAGTCCCCAGTCCCCTCCCATGTCCCCAGTCCCCTCCCCAGTCCCTGCCACTCCCAAGACCCTACCCCTCCCATGTTACCAGTCCCCTCCCAAGTCCCTGCCCCTCCCATGTCCCCAGTCCCCTCCCAAGTCCCTGCCACTCCCAAGTCTCTGCCCCTCCCATGTCCCCAGTGCACTCCCAAGTCCCCAATCCCCTCCCATGTCCCCAGTCCCCTCCCCAGTCCCTGCCACTCCCAAGTCCCTGCCCCTCCCAAGTCCCTGCCCCTCCCATGTCCCCAGTCCCCTCCCCAATCCCTGTCCCTCCCAAGACCCCAGTCCCCTCCCCAGTCCCTGCCCCTCCCAAGTCCCTGCCCCTCCTATGTCCCCAGTCCCCTCCCCAGTCCCTGCCCCTCCCAAGTCCCTGCCCCTCCCATTTCCCCAGTCCCCACCCAAGTCCCCAATCCCCTCCCATGTCCCCAGTCCCCTCCCCAGTCCCTGCCACTCCCAAGTCCCTGCCCCTCCCATGTCCCCAGTCCCCTCCCAAGTCTCTGCCCCTCCCATTTCCCCAGTCCCCTCCCAAGTCCCTGCCCCTCCCATGTCTCCAGTCCCCTCCCCAGTCCCTGCCCCTCCCAAGTCCCTGCCCCTCCCATTTCCCCAGTCCCCACCCAAGTCCCCAATCCCCTCCCATGTCCCCAGTCCCCTCCCCAGTCCCTGCCACTCCCAAGTCCCTGCCCCTCCCATGTCCCCAGTCCCCTCCCAAGTCCCCAATCCCCTCCCATGTCCCCAGTCCCCTCCCCAGTCCCTGCCACTCCCAAGTCTCTGCCCCTCCCATGTCCCCAGTCCCCTCCCCAGTCCCTGCCACTCCCAGGTCCCTGCCCCTCCCATGTCCCCAGTCCCCACCCAAGTCCCTGCCCCTCCCATGTCCCCAGTCCCCTCCCAAGTCCCTGCCACTCCCAAGTCTCTGCCCCTCCCATGTCCCCAGTCCACTCCCAAGTCCCCAATCCCCTCCCATGTCCCCAGTCCCCTCCCCAGTCCCTGCCACTCCCAAGTCTCTGCCCCTCCCATGTCCCCAGTCCACTCCCAAGTCCCTGCCCCTCCCAAGTCCCTGCCCCTCCCATGTCCCCAGTCCCCTCCCCAGTCCCTGCCACTCCCAAGTCCCTGCCCCTCCCATGTCCCCAATCCCCTCCCAAGTCCCTGCCCCTCCCTTGTCCCCTGTCCCCTCCCCAGTCCCTGCCCCTCTCAAGTCCCTGCCCCTCCCATGTCCCCAGACCCCTTCCAAGTCCCTGCACCTCCCATGTCCCCAGTCCCCTCCCCAGTCCCTGCCCCTCCCAAGTCCCTGCCCCTCCCATGTCCCCAGTCCCCACCCAAGTCTCTGCCCCTCCCATGTCCCCAGTCCCCTCCCCAGTCCCTGCCACTCCCAAGTCCCTGCCCCTCCCATGTCCCCAATCCCCTCCCAAGTCCCTGCCCCTCCCTTGTCCCCAGTCCCCTCCCCTGTCCCTGCCCCTCCCAAGTCCCTGCCCCTCCCATGTCCCCAGTCCCCACCCAAGTCTCTGCCCCTCCCATGTCCCCAGTCCCCTCCCCAGTCCCTGCCACTCCCAAGTCCCTGCCCCTCCCATGTCCCCAATCCCCTTTCAAGTCCCTGCCCCTCCCTTGTCCCCAGTCCCCTCCCCATTGCCTGCCCCTCCCAAGTCCCTGCCCCTCCCATGTCCCCAGTCCCCACCCAGGTCCCTGCCCCTCCCATGTCCCCAGTCCCCCTCCCAAGTCCCTGCCCCTCCCAAGTCCCCAATCCCCTCCCATGTCCCCAGTCCCCTCCCCAGTCCCTGCCCCTCCCAAGTCCCTGCCCCTCCCAAGTCCCTGCCCCTCCCAAGTCCCTGCCCCTCCCATGTCCCCAGTCCCCTCCCCAATCCCTGTCCCTCCCAAGACCCCAGTCCCCTCCCCAGTCCCTGCCCCTCCCACGTCCCTGCCCCTCCTATGTCCCCAGTCCCCTCCCCAGTCCCTGCCCCTCCCAAGTCCCTGCCCCTCCCATTTCCCCAGTCCCCACCCAAGTCCCCAATCCCCTCCCATGTCCCCAGTCCCCTCCCCAGTCCCTGCCACTCCCAAGTCCCTGCCCCTCCCATGTCCCCAGTCCCCTCCCAAGTCCCTGCCCCCTCCCATGTCCCCAGTCCCCTCCCCAGTCCCTGCCCCTCCCAAGTCCCTGCCCCTCCCATTTCCCCAGTCCCCACCCAAGTCCCCAATCCCCTCCCATGTCCCCAGTCCCCTCCCCAGTCCCTGCCACTCCCAAGTCCCTGCCCCTCCCATGTCCCCAGTCCCCTCCCAAGTCCCCAATCCCCTCCCATGTCCCCAGTCCCCTCCCCAGTCCCTGCCACTCCCAAGTCTCTGCCCCTCCCATGTCCCCAGTCCCCTCCCCAGTCTCTGCCACTCCCAAGTCCCTGCCCCTCCCATGTCCCCTGTCCCCACCCAAGTCCCTGCCCCTCCCATGTCCCCAGTCCCCTCCCAAGTCCCCAATCCCCTCCCATGTCCCCAGTCCCCTCCCAAGTCCCTGCCCCTCCCATTTCCTCAGTCCCCACCCAAGTCCCTGCCCCTCCCAAGTCCCTGCCCCTCCCATGTCCCCAGTCCCCTCCCCAGTCCCTGCCACTCCCAAGTCCCTGCCCCTCCCATGTCCCCAATCCCCTCCCAAGTCCCTGCCCCTCCCATGTCCCCAGTCCCCACCCAAGTCCCTGCCCCTCCCAAGTCCCTGCCCCTCCCATGTCCCCAGTCCCCACCCAAGTCTCTGCCCCTCCCATGTCCCCAGTCCCCTCCCCAGTCCCTGCCCCTCCCAAGTCCCTGCCCCTCCCATGTCCCCATTCCCCTCCCCAGTCCCTTCCACTCCCAAGTCCCTGCCCCTCCCATGTCCCCACTCCCCTCCCCAATCCCTGTCCCTGCCAAGACCCCAGTCCCCTCCCCAGTCCCTGCCCCTCCCATTTCCCCAGTCCCCTTCCAAGTCCCTGCCCCTCCCATGTCCCCAGTCCCCTCCCAAGTCCCTGCCCCTCCCATGTCCCCCGTCCCCTCCCCAGTCCCTGCCACTCCGAAGACCCCAGTCCCCTCCCCAGTCCCTGCCCCTCCCAAGTCCCTGCCCCTCCCATGTCCCCAGTCCCCTCCCCAATCCCTGTCCCTCCCATGTCCCCAGTCCCCTCCCATGTCCCCAGTCCCCTCCCAAGTCCCTGCCCCTCCCAAGTCCCTGCCCCTCCCATGTCCCCAGTCCCCTCCCAAGTCCCTGCCCCTCCCAAGTCCCTGCCCCTCCCATGTCCCCAGTCCCCTCCCCAGTCCCTGCCCTTCCCAAGTCCCTGCCCCTCCCATGTCCCCAGTCCCCTCCCAAGTCCCCAGTCCCCTCCCATGTCCCCAGTCCCCTCCCCAGTCCCTGCCACTCCCAAGACCCTACCCCTCCCATGTTACCAGTCCCCTCCCAAGTCCCTGCCCCTCCCAAGTCCCTGCCACTCCCAAGTCTCTGCCCCTCCCATGTCCCCAGTGCACTCCCAAGTCCCCAATCCCCTCCCATGTCCCCAGTCCCCTCCCCAGTCCCTGCCACTCCCAAGTCCCTGCCCCTCCCAAGTCCCTGCCCCTCCTATGTCCCCAGTCCCCTCCCCAGTCCCTGCCCCTCCCAAGTCCCTGCCCCTCCCATTTCCCCAGTCCCCACCCAAGTCCCCAATCCCCTCCCATGTCCCCAGTCCCCTCCCCAGTCCCTGCCACTCCCAAGTCCCTGCCCCTCCCATGTCCCCAGTCCCCTCCCAAGTCTCTGCCCCTCCCATTTCCCCAGTCCCCTCCCAAGTCCCTGCCCCTCCCATGTCCCCAGTCCCCTCCCCAGTCCCTGCCCGTCCCAAGTCCCTGCCCCTCCCATTTCCCCAGTCCCCACCCAAGTCCCCAATCCCCTCCCATGTCCCCAGTCCCCTCCCCAGTCCCTGCCACTCCCAAGTCCCTGCCCCTCCCATGTCCCCAGTCCCCTCCCAAGTCCCCAATCCCCTCCCATGTCCCCAGTCCCCTCCCCAGTCCCTGCCACTCCCAAGTCTCTGCCCCTCCCATGTCCCCAGTCCCCTCCCCAGTCCCTGCCACTCCCAAGTCCCTGCCCCTCCCATGTCCCCAGTCCCCACCCAAGTCCCTGCCCCTCCCATGTCCCCAGTCCCCTCCCAAGTCCCTGCCACTCCCAAGTCTCTGCCCCTCCCATGTCCCCAGTCCACTCCCAAGTCCCCAATCCCCTCCCATGTCCCCAGTCCCCTCCCCAGTCCCTGCCACTCCCAAGTCTCTGCCCCTCCCATGTCCCCAGTCCACTCCCAAGTCCCTGCCCCTCCCAAGTCCCTGCCCCTCCCATGTCCCCAGTCCCCTCCCCAGTCCCTGCCACTCCCAAGTCCCTGCCCCTCCCATGTCCCCAATCCCCTCCCAAGTCCCTGCCCCTCCCTTGTCCCCTGTCCCCTCCCCAGTCCCTGCCCCTCTCAAGTCCCTGCCCCTCCCATGTCCCCAGACCCCTTCCAAGTCCCTGCACCTCCCATGTCCCCAGTCCCCTCCCCAGTCCCTGCCACTCCCAAGTCCCTGCCCCTCCCATGTCCCCAATCCCCTCCCAAGTCCCTGCCCCTCCCTTGTCCCCAGTCCCCTCCCCAGTCCCTGCCCCTCCCAAGTCCCTGCCCCTCCCATGTCCCCAGTCCCCACCCAAGTCTCTGCCCCTCCCATGTCCCCAGTCCCCTCCCCAGTCCCTGCCACTCCCAAGTCCCTGCCCCTCCCATGTCCCCAATCCCCTTTCAAGTCCCTGCCCCTCCCTTGTCCCCAGTCCCCTCCCCATTCCCTGCCCCTCCCAAGTCCCTGCCCCTCCCATGTCCCCAGTCCCCACCCAGGTCCCTGCCCCTCCCATGTCCCCAGTCCCCTCCCAAGTCCCTGCCCCTCCCATGTCCCCAGTCCCCTCCCCAGTCCCTGCCCCTCCCAAGTCCCTGCCCCTCCCATTTCCCCAGTCCCCACCCAAGTCCCCAATCCCCTCCCATGTCCCCAGTCCCCTCCCCAGTCCCTGCCACTCCCAAGTCCCTGCCCCTCCCATGTCCCCAGTCCCCTCCCAAGTCCCCAATCCCCTCCCATGTCCCCAGTCCCCTCCCAAGTCTCTGCCCCTCCCATGTCCCCAGTCCCCTCCCCAGTCTCTGCCACTCCCAAGTCCCTGCCCCTCCCATGTCCCCTGTCCCCACCCAAGTCCCTGCCCCTCCCATGTCCCCAGTCCCCTCCCAAGTCCCCAATCCCCTCCCATGTCCCCAGTCCCCTCCCAAGTCCCTGCCCCTCCCATTTCCTCAGTCCCCACCCAAGTCCCTGCCTCTCCCAAGTCCCTGCCCCTCCCATGTCCCCAGTCCCCTCCCCAGTCCCTGCCACTCCCAAGTCCCTGCCCCTCCCATGTCCCCAATCCCCTCCCAAGTCCCTGCCCCTCCCATGTCCCCAGTCCCCACCCAAGTCCCTGCCCCTCCCAAGTCCCTGCCCCTCCCATGTCCCCAGTCCCCACCCAAGTCTCTGCCCCTCCCATGTCCCCAGTCCCCTCCCCAGTCCCTGCCCCTCCCAAGTCCCTGCCCCTCCCATGTCCCCATTCCCCTCCCCAGTCCCTTCCACTCCCAAGTCCCTGCCCCTCCCATGTCCCCACTCCCCTCCCCAATCCCTGTCCCTGCCAAGACCCCAGTCCCCTCCCCAGTCCCTGCCCCTCCCATTTCCCCAGTCCCCTTCCAAGTCCCTGCCCCTCCCATGTCCCCAGTCCCCTCCCAAGTCCCTGCCCCTCCCATGTCCCCCGTCCCCTCCCCAGTCCCTGCCACTCCGAAGACCCCAGTCCCCTCCCCAGTCCCTGCCCCTCCCAAGTCCCTGCCCCTCCCATGTCCCCAGTCCCCTCCCCAATCCCTGTCCCTCCCATGTCCCCAGTCCCCTCCCATGTCCCCAGTCCCCTCCCAAGTCCCTGCCCCTCCCAAGTCCCTGCCCCTCCCATGTCCCCAGTCCCCTCCCAAGTCCCTGCCCCTCCCAAGTCCCTGCCCCTCCCATGTCCCCAGTCCCCTCCCCAGTCCCTGCCCTTCCCAAGTCCCTGCCCCTCCCATGTCCCCAGTCCCCTCCCAAGTCCCCAGTCCCCTCCCATGTCCCCAGTCCCCTCCCCAGTCCCTGCCACTCCCAAGACCCTACCCCTCCCATGTTACCAGTCCCCTCCCAAGTCCCTGCCCCTCCCAAGTCCCTGCCACTCCCAAGTCTCTGCCCCTCCCATGTCCCCAGTGCACTCCCAAGTCCCCAATCCCCTCCCATGTCCCCAGTCCCCTCCCCAGTCCCTGCCACTCCCAAGTCCCTGCCCCTCCCAAGTCCCTGCCCCTCCTATGTCCCCAGTCCCCTCCCCAGTCCCTGCCCCTCCCAAGTCCCTGCCCCTCCCATTTCCCCAGTCCCCACCCAAGTCCCCAATCCCCTCCCATGTCCCCAGTCCCCTCCCCAGTCCCTGCCACTCCCAAGTCCCTGCCCCTCCCATGTCCCCAGTCCCCTCCCAAGTCTCTGCCCCTCCCATTTCCCCAGTCCCCTCCCAAGTCCCTGCCCCTCCCATGTCCCCAGTCCCCTCCCCAGTCCCTGCCCGTCCCAAGTCCCTGCCCCTCCCATTTCCCCAGTCCCCACCCAAGTCCCCAATCCCCTCCCATGTCCCCAGTCCCCTCCCCAGTCCCTGCCACTCCCAAGTCCCTGCCCCTCCCATGTCCCCAGTCCCCTCCCAAGTCCCCAATCCCCTCCCATGTCCCCAGTCCCCTCCCCAGTCCCTGCCACTCCCAAGTCTCTGCCCCTCCCATGTCCCCAGTCCCCTCCCCAGTCCCTGCCACTCCCAAGTCCCTGCCCCTCCCATGTCCCCAGTCCCCACCCAAGTCCCTGCCCCTCCCATGTCCCCAGTCCCCTCCCAAGTCCCTGCCACTCCCAAGTCTCTGCCCCTCCCATGTCCCCAGTCCACTCCCAAGTCCCCAATCCCCTCCCATGTCCCCAGTCCCCTCCCCAGTCCCTGCCACTCCCAAGTCTCTGCCCCTCCCATGTCCCCAGTCCACTCCCAAGTCCCTGCCCCTCCCAAGTCCCTGCCCCTCCCATGTCCCCAGTCCCCTCCCCAGTCCCTGCCACTCCCAAGTCCCTGCCCCTCCCATGTCCCCAATCCCCTCCCAAGTCCCTGCCCCTCCCTTGTCCCCTGTCCCCTCCCCAGTCCCTGCCCCTCTCAAGTCCCTGCCCCTCCCATGTCCCCAGACCCCTTCCAAGTCCCTGCACCTCCCATGTCCCCAGTCCCCTCCCCAGTCCCTGCCACTCCCAAGTCCCTGCCCCTCCCATGTCCCCAATCCCCTCCCAAGTCCCTGCCCCTCCCTTGTCCCCAGTCCCCTCCCCAGTCCCTGCCCCTCCCAAGTCCCTGCCCCTCCCATGTCCCCAGTCCCCACCCAAGTCTCTGCCCCTCCCATGTCCCCAGTCCCCTCCCCAGTCCCTGCCACTCCCAAGTCCCTGCCCCTCCCATGTCCCCAATCCCCTTTCAAGTCCCTGCCCCTCCCTTGTCCCCAGTCCCCTCCCCATTCCCTGCCCCTCCCAAGTCCCTGCCCCTCCCATGTCCCCAGTCCCCACCCAGGTCCCTGCCCCTCCCATGTCCCCAGTCCCCTCCCAAGTCCCTGCCCCTCCCAAGTCCCCAGTGCACTCCCAAGTCCCCAATCCCCTCCCATGTCCCCAGTCCCCTCCCCAGTCCCTGCCACTCCCAAGTCCCTGCCCCTCCCAAGTCCCTGCCCCTCCCATGTCCCCAGTCCCCTCCCCAATCCCTGTCCCTCCCAAGACCCCAGTCCCCTCCCCAGTCCCTGCCCCTCCCAAGTCCCTGCCCCTCCTATGTCCCCAGTCCCCTCCCCAGTCTCTGCCCCTCCCAAGTCCCTGCCCCTCCCATTTCCCCAGTCCCCACCCAAGTCCCCAATCCCCTCCCATGTCCCCAGTCCCCTCCCCAGTCCCTGCCACTCCCAAGTCCCTGCCCCTCCCATGTCCCCAGTCCCCTCCCAAGTCTCTGCCCCTCCCATTTCCCCAGTCCCCTCCCAAGTCCCTGCCCCTCCCATGTCCCCAGTCCCCTCCCCAGTCCCTGCCCCTCCCAAGTCCCTGCCCCTCCCATTTCCCCAGTCCCCACCCAAGTCCCCAATCCCCTCCCATGTCCCCAGTCCCCTCCCCAGTCCCTGCCCCTCCCAAGTCCCTGCCCCTCCCATGTCCCCAGTCCCCTCCCAAGTCCCCAATCCCCTCCCATGTCCCCAGTCCCCTCCCCAGTCCCTGCCACTCCCAAGTCTCTGCCCCTCCCATGTCCCCAGTCCCCTCCCCAGTCTCTGCCACTCCCAAGTCCCTGCCCCTCCCATGTCCCCAGTCCCCACCCAAGTCCCTGCCCCTCCCATGTCCCCAGTCCCCTCCCAAGTCCCTGCCACTCCCAAGTCTCTGCCCCTCCCATGTCCCCAGTCCACTCCCAAGTCCCCAATCCCCTCCCATGTCCCCAGTCCCCTCCCAAGTCCCTGCCACTCCCAAGTCTCTGCCCCTCCCATGTCCCCAGTCCACTCCCAAGTCCCTGCCCCTCCCAAGTCCCTGCCCCTCCCATGTCCCCAGTCCCCTCCCCAGTCCCTGCCACTCCCAAGTCCCTGCCCCTCCCATGTCCCCAGTCCCCTTCCAAGTCCCTGCACCTCCCATGTCCCCAGTCCCCTCCCCAGTCCCTGCCCCTCCCAAGTCCCTGCCCCTCCCATGTCCCCAGTCCCCTCCCCAGTCCCTGCCCTTCCGAAGTCCCTGCCCCTCCCATGTCCCCAGTCCCCTCCCAAGTCCCCAATCCCCTCCCATGTCCCCAGTCCCCTCCCAAGTCCCTGCCCCTCCCATTTCCTCAGTCCCCACCCAAGTCCCTGCCCCTCCCAAGTCCCTGCCCCTCCCATGTCCCCAGTCCCCTCCCCAGTCCCTGCCACTCCCAAGTCCCTGCCCCTCCCATGTCCCCAATCCCCTCCCAAGTCCCTGCCCCTCCCATGTCCCCAGTCCCCACCCAAGTCCCTGCCCCTCCCAAGTCCCTGCCCCTCCCATGTCCCCAGTCCCTACCCAAGTCTCTGCCCCTCCCATGTCCCCAGTCCCCTCCCCAGTCCCTGCCCCTCCCAAGTCCCTGCCCCTCCCATGTCCCCAATCCCCTCCCAAGTCCCTGCCCCTCCCAAGTCCCTGCCCCTCCCATGTCCCCACTCCCCTCCCCAATCCCTGTCCCTGCCAAGACCCCAGTCCCCTCCCCAGTCCCTGCCCCTCCCATTTCCCCAGTCCCCTTCCAAGTCCCTGCCCCTCCCATGTCCCCAGTCCCCTCCCAAGTCCCTGCCCCTCCCAAGTCCCTGCCCCTCCCAAGTCCCTGCCCCTCCCATGTCCCCAGTCCCCTCCCCAGTCCCTGCCCCTCCCAAGTCCCTGCCCCTCCCATGTCCCCAGTCCCCTCCCCAGTCCCTGCCCTTCCCAAGTCCCTGCCCCTCCCATGTCCCCAGTCCCCTCCCAAGTCCCCAGTACTCTCCCATGTCCCCAGTCCCCTCCCCAGTCCCTGCCACTCCCAAGACCCTACCCCTCCCATGTTACCAGTCCCCTCCCATGTCCCTGCCCCTCCCATGTCCCCAGTCCCCTCCCAAGTCCCTGCCACTCCCAAGTCTCTGCCCCTCCCATGTCCCCAGTGCACTCCCAAGTCCCCAATCCCCTCCCATGTCCCCAGTCCCCTCCCCAGTCCCTGCCACTCCCAAGTCCCTGCCCCTCCCAAGTCCCTGCCCCTCCCATGTCCCCAGTCCCCTCCCCAATCCCTGTCCCTCCCAAGACCCCAGTCCCCTCCCCAGTCCCTGCCCCTCCCAAGTCCCTGCCCCTCCTATGTCCCCAGTCCCCTCCCCAGTCCCTGCCCCTCCCAAGTCCCTGCCCCTCCCATTTCCCCAGTCCCCACCCAAGTCCCCAATCCCCTCCCATGTCCCCAGTCCCCTCCCCAGTCCCTGCCACTCCCAAGTCCCTGCCCCTCCCATGTCCCCAGTCCCCTCCCAAGTCTCTGCCCCTCCCATTTCCCCAGTCCCCTCCCAAGTCCCTGCCCCTCCCATGTCCCCAGTCCCCTCCCCAGTCCCTGCCCCTCCCAAGTCCCTGCCCCTCCCATTTCCCCAGTCCCCACCCAAGTCCCCAATCCCCTCCCATGTCCCCAGTCCCCTCCCCAGTCCCTGCCACTCCCAAGTCCCTGCCCCTCCCATGTCCCCAGTCCCCTCCCAAGTCCCCAATCCCCTCCCATGTCCCCAGTCCCCTCCCCAGTCCCTGCCACTCCCAAGTCCCTGCCCCTCCCACGTCCCCAGTCCCCACCCAAGTCCCTGCCCCTCCCATGTCCCCAGTCCCCTCCCAAGTCCCTGCCACTCCCAAGTCTCTGCCCCTCCCATGTCCCCAGTCCACTCCCAAGTCCCCAATCCCCTCCCATGTCCCCAGTCCCCTCCCCAGTCCCTGCCACTCCCAAGTCTCTGCCCCTCCCATGTCCCCAGTCCACTCCCAAGTCCCTGCCCCTCCCAAGTCCCTGCCCCTCCCATGTCCCCAGTCCCCTCCCCAGTCCCTGCCACTCCCAAGTCCCTGCCCCTCCCATGTCCCCAATCCCCTCCCAAGTCCCTGCCCCTCCCTTGTCCCCTGTCCCCTCCCCAGTCCCTGCCCCTCTCAAGTCCCTGCCCCTCCCATGTCCCCAGACCCCTTCCAAGTCCCTGCCCCTCCCAAGTCCCTGCCCCTCCCATGTCCCCAGTCCCCACCCAAGTCTCTGCCCCTCCCATGTCCCCAGTCCCCTCCCCAGTCCCTGCCACTCCCAAGTCCCTGCCCCTCCCATGTCCCCAATCCCCTCCCAAGTCCCTGCCCCTCCCTTGTCCCCAGTCCCCTCCCCAGTCCCTGCCCCTCCCAAGTCCCTGCCCCTCCCATGTCCCCATTCCCCACCCAAGTCTCTGCCCCTCCCATGTCCCCAGTCCCCTCCCCAGTCCCTGCCACTCCCAAGTCCCTGCCCCTCCCATGTCCCCAATCCCCTTTCAAGTCCCTGCCCCTCCCTTGTCCCCAGTCCCCTCCCCATTCCCTGCCCCTCCCAAGTCCCTGCCCCTCCCATGTCCCCAGTCCCCACCCAGGTCCCTGCCCCTCCCATGTCCCCAGTCCCCTCCCAAGTCCCTGCCCCTCCCAAGTCCCTGCCCCTCCCATGTCCCCAGTCCCCTCCCCAGTCCTTGCCACTCCCAAGTCCCTGCCCCTCCCATGTCCCCAGTCCTCTCCCAAGTCCCCAATCCCCTCCCATGTCCCCAGTCCCCTCCCCAGTCCCTGCCACTCCCAAGTCTCTGCCCCTCCCATGTCCCCAGTCCCCTCCCCAGTCCCTGCCACTCCCAAGTCCCTGCCCCTCCCATGTCCCCAATCCCCTCCCAAGTCCCTGCCCCTCCCTTGTCCCCAGTCCCCTCCCCAGTCCCTGCCCCTCCCAAGTCCCTGCCCCTCCCATGTCCCCAGTCCCCCACCCAAGTCCCTGCCCCTCCCATGTCCCCAGTCCCCTCCCAAGTCCCTGCCCCTCCCAAGTCCCTGCCCCTCCCATGTCCCCAGTCCCCTCCCCAGTCCCTGCCACTCCCAAGTCCCTGCCCCTCCCATGTCCCCAGTCCTCTCCCAAGTCCCCAATCCCCTCCCATGTCCCCAGTCCCCTCCCCAGTCCCTGCCACTCCCAAGTCCCTGCCCCTCCCATGTCCCCAGTCCCCTCCCCAGTCCCTGCCCCTCCCAAGTCCCTGCCCCTCCCATGTCCCCAGTCCCCTCCCCAGTCCCTGCCACTCCCAAGTCTCTGCCCCTCCCATGTCCCCAGTCCCCTCCCCAGTCCCTGCCACTCCCAAGTCCCTGCCCCTCCCATGTCCCCAATCCCCTCCCAAGTCCCTGCCCCTCCCTTGTCCCCAGTCCCCTCCCCAGTCCCTGCCCCTCCCAAGTCCCTGCCCCTCTCATGTACCCAGTCCCCTCCCAAGTCCCTGCACCTCCCATGTCCCCAGTCCCCTCCCCAGTCCCTGCCCCTCCCATGTCCCCAGTCCCCTCCCAAGTCCCTGCCCCTCCCATGTCCCCAGTCCCCTCCCAAGTCCCTGCCCCTCCCATGTCCCCAGTCCCCTCCCCATTCCCCTCCCATGTCCCTGCCCCTCCCATGTCCCCAGTACCCTCCCAAGTCCCTGCCCCTCCCATGTCCCCAGTCCCCTCCCCAGTCCCTGCCACTCCCAAGTCCCTGCCCCTCCCATGTCCCCAGTCCCCTCCCATGTCCCCAGTCCCCTCCCAAGTCCCTGCCCCTCCCAAGTCCCTGCCCCTCCCAAGTCCCCAGTCCCCTCCCATGTCCCCAGTCCCCTCCCCAGTCCGTGCCACTCCCAAGTCCCTGCCCCTCCCAAGTCCCTGCCCCTCCCATGTCCCCAGTCCCCTCCCCAGTCCCTGCCACTCCCAAGTCCCTGCCCCTCCCATGTCCCCAGTCCCCTCCCAAGTCCCCAATCCCCTCCCATGTCCCCAGTCCCCTCCCCAGTCCCTGCCCCTCCCATGTCCCCAGTCCCCTCCCAAGTCCCCAATCCCCTCCCATGTCCCCATTCCCCTCCCCAGTCCCTGCCCTTCCCAAGTCCCTGCCCCTCCCATGTCCCCAGTCCCCTCCCCAGTCCCTGCCACTCCCAAGTCCCTGCCCCTCCCATGTCCCCAGTCCCCTCCCAAGTCCCCAATCCCCTCCCATGTCCCCAGTCCCCTCCCCAGTCCCTGCCCCTCCCATGTCCCCAGTCCCCTCCCAAGTCCCCAATCCCCTCCCATGTCCCCCTTCCCCTCCCCAGTCCCTGCCCTTCCCAAGTCCCTGCCCCTCCCATGTCCCCAGTCCCCTCCCCAGTCCCTGCCACTCCCAAGTCCCTGCCCCTCCCATGTCCCCAATCCCCTCCCAAGTCCCTGCCCCTCCCATGTCCCCAGTCCCCTCCCCAGTCCCCAGTCCCCTCCCAAGTCCCTGCCCCTCCCATGGCCCCACTCCCCTCCCCAGTCCCTGCCCCTCCCATGTCCCCAATCCCCTCCCAAGTCCCTGCCCCTCCCATGTCCCCAGTCCCCTCCCATGTCCCCAGTCCCCTCCCAAGTCCCCAATCCCCTCCCAAGTCCCTGCCCCTACATAGTCCCTGCCCCTCCCATGTCCCCAGTCCCCTCCCAAGTCCCTGCCCCTCCCAAGTCCCCAGACCCCTCCCAAGTCCCTGCCCCTCCCATGTCCCCAGTCCCCTCCCCATTCCCCTCCCAAGTCCCTGCCCCTCCCATGTCCCCAGTCCCCTCCCAAGTCCCTGCCCCTCCCATGTCCCCAGTCCCCTGCCCATTCCCCTCCCATGTCCGTGCCCCACCCATGTCCCCAGTACCCTCCGAAGTCCCTGCCCCTCCCATGTCCCCAGTCCCCTCCCCAGTCCCTGCCCCTCCCAAGTCCCTGCCCCTCCCAAGTCCCCAGTCCCCTCCCATGTCCCCAGTCCCCTCCCCAGTCCCTGCCACTCCCAAGTCCCTGCCCCTCCCAAGTCCCTGCCCCTCCCATGTCCCCAGTCCCCTCCCCAGTCCCTGCCACTCCCAAGTCCCTGCCCCTCCCATGTCCCCAGTCCCCTCCCAAGTCCCCAATCCCCTCCCATGTCCCCAGTCCCCTCCCCAGTCCCTGCCCCTCCCATGTCCCCAGTCCCCTCCCAAGTCCCCAATCCCCTCCCATGTCCCCATTCCCCTCCCCAGTCCCTGCCCTTCCCAAGTCCCTGCCCCTCCCATGTCCCCAGTCCCCTCCCCAGTCCCTGCCACTCCCAAGTCCCTGCCCCTCCCATGTCCCCAATCCCCTCCCAAGTCCCTGCCCCTCCCATGGCCCCAGTCCCCTCCCCAGTCCCCAGTCCCCTCCCCAGTCCCTGCCCCTCCCATGTCCCCAGTCCCCTCCCAAGTCCCCAGTCCCCTCCCAAGTCCCTGCCCCTCCCATGGCCCCAGTCCCCTCCCCAGTCCCTGCCCCTCCCATGTCCCCAGTCCCCTCCCAAGTCCCCAGTGCCCTCCCCAGTCCCCTCCCCAGTCCCTGCCCCTCCCAAGTCCCCAGTCCCCTCCCAAGTCTCCAGTCCCCTACCCAGTCCCTGCCCCTCTTATGTCCCCAGTCCCCTCCCAAGTCCCTGCCCCTCCCATGTCCCCAGTCCCCTCCCAAGTCCCCAGTCCCCTCCCCAGTCCCTGCCCCTCCCAAGTCCCCAGTCCCCTCCCAAGTCTCCAGTCCCCTACCCAGTCCCTGCCCCTCCTATGTCCCCAGTCCCCTCCCAAGTCCCTGCCCCTCCCATGTCCCCAGTCCCCTCCCCAGTCCCTGCCCCTCCCAAGTCCCTGCCCCTCCCATTTCCCCAGTCCCCACCCAAGTCCCCAATCCCCTCCCATGTCCCCAGTCCCCTCCCCAGTCCCTGCCACTCCCAAGTCCCTGCCCCTCCCATGTCCCCAGTCCCCTCCCAAGTCCCCAATCCCCTCCCATGTCCCCAGTCCCCTCCCCAGTCCCTGCCACTCCCAAGTCTCTGCCCCTCCCATGTCCCCAGTCCCCTCCCCAGTCTCTGCCACTCCCAAGTCCCTGCCCCTCCCATGTCCCCAGTCCCCACCCAAGTCCCTGCCCCTCCCATGTCCCCAGTCCCCTCCCAAGTCCCTGCCACTCCCAAGTCTCTGCCCCTCCCATGTCCCCAGTCCACTCCCAAGTCCCCAATCCCCTCCCATGTCCCCAGTCCCCTCCCCAGTCCCTGCCACTCCCAAGTCTCTGCCCCTCCCATGTCCCCAGTCCACTCCCAAGTCCCTGCCCCTCCCAAGTCCCTGCCCCTCCCATGTCCCCAGTCCCCTCCCCAATCCCTGTCCCTCCCAAGACCCCAGTCCCCTCCCCAGTCCCTGCCCCTCCCAAGTCCCTGCCCCTCCGATGTCCCCAGTCCCCTTCCAAGTCCCTGCACCTCCCATGTCCCCAGTCCCCTCCCCAGTCCCTGCCACTCCCAAGTCCCTGCCCCTCCCATGTCCCCAGTCCCCTCCCCAGTCCCTGCCCCTCCCAAGTCCCTGCCCCTCCCATTTCCCCAGTCCCCTCCCAAGTCCCTGCCCCTCCCATGTCCCCAGTCCCCTCCCCAGTCCCTGCCCTTCCGAAGTCCCTGCCCCTCCCATGTCCCCAGTCCCCTCCCAAGTCCCCAATCCCCTCCCATGTCCCCAGTCCCCTCCCAAGTCCCTGCCCCTCCCATTTCCTCAGTCCCCACCCAAGTCCCTGCCCCTCCCAAGTCTCTGCCCCTCCCATGTCCCCAGTCCCCTCCCCAGTCCCTGCCCCTCCCAAGTCCCTGCCCCTCCCATGTCCCCAATCCCCTCCCAAGTCCCTGCCCCTCCCAAGTCCCTGCCCCTCCCATGTCCCCATTCCCCTCCCCAGTCCCTTCCACTCCCAAGTCCCTGCCCCTCCCATGTCCCCACTCCCCTCCCCAATCCCTGTCCCTGCCAAGACCCCAGTCCCCTCCCCAGTCCCTGCCCCTCCCATTTCCCCAGTCCCCTTCCAAGTCCCTGCCCCTCCCATGTCCCCAGTCCCCTCCCAAGTCCCTGCCCCTCCCATGTCCCCCGTCCCCTCCCCAGTCCCTGCCACTCCCAAGACCCCAGTCCCCTCCCCAGTCCCTGCCCCTCCCAAGTCCCTGCCCCTCCCATGTCCCCAGTCCCCTCCCCAATCCCTGTCCCTCCCATGTCCCCAGTCCCCTCCCCAGTCTCTGCCACTCCCAAGTCCCTGCCCCTCCCATGTCCCCAGTCCCCTCCCAAGTCCCCAGTCCCCTCCCATGTCCCCAGTCCCCTCCCCAGTCCCTGCCACTCCCAAGACCCTACCCCTCCCATGTTACCAGTCCCCTCCCAAGTCCCTGCCCCTCCCATGTCCCCAGTCCCCTCCCCAGTCCCTGCCACTCCCAAGTCTCTGCCCCTCCCATGTCCCCAGTCCACTCCCAAGTCCCTGCCCCTCCCAAGTCCCTGCCCCTCCCATGTCCCCAGTCCCCTCCCCAATCCCTGTCCCTTCCAAGACCCCAGTCCCCTCCCCAGTCCCTGCCCCTCCCAAGTCCCTGCCCCTCCCATGTCCCCAGTCCCCTTCCAAGTCCCTGCACCTCCCATGTCCCCAGTCCCCTCCCCAGTCCCTGCCCCTCCCAAGTCCCTGCCCCTCCCATGTCCCCAGTCCCCTCCCCAGTCCCTGCCCCTCCCAAGTCCCTGCCCCTCCCATTTCCCCAGTCCCCTCCCAAGTCCCTGCCCCTCCCATGTCCCCAGTCCCCTCCCCAGTCCCTGCCCTTCCGAAGTCCCTGCCCCTCCCATGTCCCCAGTCCCCTCCCAAGTCCCCAATCCCCTCCCATGTCCCCAGTCCCCTCCCAAGTCCCTGCCCCTCCCATTTCCTCAGTCCCCACCCAAGTCCCTGCCCCTCCCAAGTCCCTGCCCCTCCCATGTCCCCAGTCCCCTCCCCAGTCCCTGCCACTCCCAAGTCCCTGCCCCTCCCATGTCCCCAATCCCCTCCCAAGTCCCTGCCCCTCCCATGTCCCCAGTCCCCACCCAAGTCCCTGCCCCTCCCAAGTCCCTGCCCCTCCCATGTCCCCAGTCCCCACCCAAGTCTCTGCCCCTCCCATGTCCCCAGTCCCCTCCCCAGTCCCTGCCCCTCCCAAGTCCCTGCCCCTCCCATGTCCCCAATCCCCTCCCAAGTCCCTGCCCCTCCCAAGTCCCTGCCCCTCCCATGTCCCCATTCCCCTCCCCAGTCCCTTCCACTCCCAAGTCCCTGCCCCTCCCATGTCCCCACTCCCCTCCCCAATCCCTGTCCCTGCCAAGACACCAGTCCCCTCCCCAGTCCCTGCCCCTCCCATGTCCCCAGTCCCCTCCCAAGTCCCTGCCCCTCCCATGTCCCCCGTCCCCTCCCCAGTCCCTGCCACTCCCAAGACCCCAGTCCCCTCCCCAGTCCCTGCCCCTCCCAAGTCCCTGCCCCTCCCATGTCCCCAGTCCCCTCCCCAATCCCTGTCCCTCCCATGTCCCCAGTCCCCTCCCAAGTCCCTGCCCCTCCCAAGTCCCTGCCCCTCCCATGTCCCCAGTCCCTGCCCTTCCCAAGTCCCTGCCCCTCCCATGTCCCCAGTCCCCTCCCAAGTCCCCAGTCCCCTCCCATGTCCCCAGTCCCCTCCCCAGTCCCTGCCACTCCCAAGACCCTACCCCTCCCATGTTACCAGTCCCCTCCCAAGTCCCTGCCCCTCCCATGTCCCCAGTCCCCTCCCAAGTCCCTGCCACTCCCAAGTCTCTGCCCCTCCCATGTCCCCCAGTGCACTCCCAAGTCCCCAATCCCCTCCCATGTCCCCAGTCCCCTCCCCAGTCCCTGCCACTCCCAAGTCCCTGCCCCTCCCAAGTCCCTGCCCCTCCCATGTCCCCAGTCCCCTCCCCAATCCCTGTCCCTCCCAAGACCCCAGTCCCCTCCCCAGTCCCTGCCCCTCCCAAGTCCCTGCCCCTCCTATGTCCCCAGTCCCCTCCCCAGTCCCTGCCCCTCCCAAGTCCCTGCCCCTCCCATTTCCCCAGTCCCCACCCAAGTCCCCAATCCCCTCCCATGTCCCCAGTCCCCTCCCCACTCACCTGCCACTCCCAAGTCCCTGCCCCTCCCATGTCCCCAGTCCCCTCCCAAGTCTCTGCCCCTCCCATTTCCCCAGTCCCCTCCCAAGTCCCTGCCCCTCCCATGTCCCCAGTCCCCTCCCCAGTCCCTGCCCCTCCCAAGTCCCTGCCCCTCCCATTTCCCCAGTCCCCACCCAAGTCCCCAATCCCCTCCCATGTCCCCAGTCCCCTCCCCAGTCCCTGCCACTCCCAAGTCCCTGCCCCTCCCATGTCCCCAGTCCCCTCCCCAGTCCCTGCCCCTCCCAAGTCCCTGCCCCTCCCATGTCCCCAGTCCCCTCCCAAGTCCCCAATCCCCTCCCATGTCCCCAGTCCCCTCCCCAGTCCCTGCCACTCCCAAGTCTCTGCCCCTCCCATGTCCCCAGTCCCCTCCCCAGTCCCTGCCACTCCCAAGTCCCTGCCCCTCCCATGTCCCCAGTCCCCACCCAAGTCCCTGCCCCTCCCATGTCCCCAGTCCCCTCCCAAGTCCCTGCCACTCCCAAGTCTCTGCCCCTCCCATGTCCCCAGTCCACTCCCAAGTCCCCAATCCCCTCCCATGTCCCCAGTCCCCTCCCCAGTCCCTGCCACTCCCAAGTCTCTGCCCCTCCCATGTCCCCAGTCCACTCCCAAGTCCCTGCCCCTCCCAAGTCCCTGCCCCTCCCATGTCCCCAGTCCCCTCCCCAGTCCCTGCCACTCCCAAGTCCCTGCCCCTCCCATGTCCCCAATCCCCTCCCAAGTCCCTGCCCCTCCCTTGTCCCCTGTCCCCTCCCCAGTCCCTGCCCCTCTCAAGTCCCTGCCCCTCCCATGTCCCCAGACCCCTTCCAAGTCCCTGCACCTCCCATGTCCCCAGTCCCCTCCCCAGTCCCTGCCCCTCCCAAGTCCCTGCCACTCCCATGTCCCCAGTCCCCACCCAAGTCTCTGCCCCTCCCATGTCCCCAGTCCCCTCCCCAGTCCCTGCCACTCCCAAGTCCCTGCCCCTCCCATGTCCCCAATCCCCTCCCAAGTCCCTGCCCCTCCCTTGTCCCCAGTCCCCTCCCCAGTCCCTGCCCCTCCCAAGTCCCTGCCCCTCCCATGTCCCCAGTCCCCACCCAAGTCTCTGCCCCTCCCATGTCCCCAGTCCCCTCCCCAGTCCCTGCCACTCCCAAGTCCCTGCCCCTCCCATGTCCCCAATCCCCTTTCAAGTCCCTGCCCCTCCCTTGTCCCCAGTCCCCTCCCCATTCCCTGCCCCTCCCAAGTCTCTGCCCCTCCCATGTCCCCAGTCCCCACCCAGGTCCCTGCCCCTCCCATGTCCCCAGTCCCCTCCCAAGTCCCTGCCCCTCCCAAGTCCCTGCCCCTCCCATGTCCCCAGTCCCCTCCCCAGTCCCTGCCACTCCCAAGTCCCTGCCCCTCCCATGTCCCCAGTCCTCTCCCAAGTCCCCAATCCCCTCCCATGTCCCCAGTCCCCTCCCCAGTCCCTGCCACTCCCAAGTCTCTGCCCCTCCCATGTCCCCAGTCCCCTCCCCAGTCCCTGCCACTCCCAAGTCCCTGCCCCTCCCATGTCCCCAATCCCCTCCCAAGTCCCTGCCCCTCCCTTGTCCCCAGTCCCCTCCCCAGTCCCTGCCCCTCCCAAGTCCCTGCCCCTCCCATGTCCCCAGTCCCCCACCCAAGTCCCTGCCCCTCCCATGTCCCCAGTCCCCTCCCAAGTCCCTGCCCCTCCCAAGTCCCTGCCCCTCCCATGTCCCCAGTCTCCTCCCCAGTCCCTGCCACTCCCAAGTCCCTGCCCCTCCCATGTCCCCAGTCCTCTCCCAAGTCCCCAATCCCCTCCCATGTCCCCAGTCCCCTCCCCAGTCCCTGCCACTCCCAAGTCTCTGCCCCTCCCATGTCCCCAGTCCCCTCCCCAGTCCCTGCCACTCCCAAGTGCCTGCCCCTCCCATGTCCCCAATCCCCTCCCAAGTCCCTGCCCCTCCCTTGTCCCCAGTCCCCTCCCCAGTCCCTGCCCCTCCCAAGTCCCTGCCCCTGTCATGTCCCCAGTCCCCTCCCAAGTCCCTGCCCCTCCCATGTCCCCAGTCCCCACCCAAGTCCCTGCCCCTCCCATGTCCCCAGTCCCCTTCCAAGTCCCTGCCACTCCCAAGTCTCTGCCCCTCCCATGTCCCCAGTCCCCTCCCAAGTCCCCAATCCCCTCCCATGTCCCCAGTCCCCTCCCCAGTCCCTGCCACTCCCAAGTCTCTGCCCCTCCCATGTCCCCAGTCCACTCCCAAGTCCCTGCCCCTCCCAAGTCCCTGCCCCTCCCAAGTCCCTGCCCCTCCCATGTCCCCAGTCCCCTCTCCAATCCCTGTCCCTCCCAAGACCCCAGTCCCCTCCCCAGTCCCTGCGCCTCCCAAGTCCCTGCCCCTCCCATGTCTCCAGTCCCCTCCCCAGTCCCTGCCCCTCCCAAGTCCCTGCACCTCCCATGTCCCCAGTCCCCTCCCCAGTCCCTGCGCCTCCCAAGTCCCTGCCCCTCCCATGTCTCCAGTCCCCTCCCCAGTCCCTGCGCCTCCCAAGTCCCTGCACCTCCCATGTCCCCAGTCCCCTCCCCAGTCCCTGCCCCTCCCAAGTCCCTGCCCCTCCCATGTCCCCAGTCCCCTTCCAAGTCCCTGCAACTCCCATGTCCCCAGTCCCCTCCCCAGTCCCTGCCCCTCCCAAGTCCCTGCCCCTCCCATGTCCCCAGTCCCCACCCAAGTCTCTGCCCCTCCCATGTCCCCAGTCCCCTCCCCAGTCCCTGCCACTCCCAAGTCCCTGCCCCTCCCATGTCCCCAGTCCCCTCCCAAGTCCCCAATCCCCTCCCATGTCCCCAGTCCCCTCCCCAGTCCCTGCCACTCCCAAGACCCCAGTCCCCTCCCAAGTCACTGCCCCTCCCATGTCCCCAGTCCCCTCCCCAGTCCCTGCCACTCCCAAGTCCCTGCCCCTCCCATGTCCCCAGTCCCCTCCCCAGTCCCTGCCACTCCCAAGTCCCTGCCCCTCCCATGTCCCCAGTTCCCTCCCAAGTCACTGCCCCTCCCATGTCCCCAGTCCCCTCCCAAGTCCCTGCCCCTCCCATTTCCCCAGTCCCCTCCCCAGTCCCTGCCCCTCCCAAGTCCCTGCCCCTCCCATGTCCCCAGTCCCCTCCCCAGTCCCTGCCACTCCCAAGTCTCTGCCCCTCCCATGTCCCCAGTCCCCTCCCCAGTCCCTGCCACTCCCAAGTCCCTGCCCCTCCCATGTCCCCAATCCCCTCCCAAGTCCCTGCCCCTCCCTTGTCCCCAGTCCCCTCCCCAGTCCCTGCCCCTCCCAAGTCCCTGCCCCTCTCATGTACCCAGTCCCCTCCCAAGTCCCTGCACCTCCCATGTCCCCAGTCCCCTCCCCAGTCCCTGCCCCTCCCATGTCCCCAGTCCCCTCCCAAGTCCCTGCCCCTCCCATGTCCCCAGTCCCCTCCCCAGTCCCTGCCCCTCCCAAGTCCCTGCCCCTCCCATGTCCCCAGTCCCCACCCAAGTCCCTGCCCCTCCCAAGTCCCTGCCCCTCCCATGTCCCCAGTCCCCACCCAAGTCTCTGCCCCTCCCATGTCCCCAGTCCCCTCCCCAGTCCCTGCCCTTCCCAAGTCCCTGCCCCTCCCATGTCCCCAGTCCCCTCCCCAGTCCCTGCCACTCCCAAGTCCCTGCCCCTCCCATGTCCCCAATCCCCTCCCAAGTCCCTGCCCCTCCCATGTCCCCAGTCCCCTCCCCAGTCCCCAGTCCCCTCCCAAGTCCCTGCCCCTCCCATGGCCCCACTCCCCTCCCCAGTCCCTGCCCCTCCCATGTCCCCAATCCCCTCCCAAGTCCCTGCCCCTCCCATGTCCCCAGTCCCCTCCCATGTCCCCAGTCCCCTCCCAAGTCCCCAATCCCCTCCCATGTCCCCAGTCCCCTCCCCAGTCCCTGCCACTCCCAAGACCCCAGTCCCCTCCCAAGTCACTGCCCCTCCCATGTCCCCAGTCCCCTCCCCAGTCCCTGCCACTCCCAAGTCCCTGCCCCTCCCATGTCCCCAGTCCCCTCCCCAGTCCCTGCCACTCCCAAGTCCCTGCCCCTCCCATGTCCCCAGTTCCCTCCCAAGTCACTGCCCCTCCCATGTCCCCAGTCCCCTCCCAAGTCCCTGCCCCTCCCATTTCCCCAGTCCCCTCCCAAGTCCCTGCCCCTCCCATGTCCCCAGTCCCCTCCCCAGTCCCTGCCCCTCCCAAGTCCCTGCCCCTCCCATGTCCCCAGTCCCCTCCCCAGTCCCTGCCACTCCCAAGTCTCTGCCCCTCCCATGTCCCCAGTCCCCTCCCCAGTCCCTGCCACTCCCAAGTCCCTGCCCCTCCCATGTCCCCAATCCCCTCCCAAGTCCCTGCCCCTCCCTTGTCCCCAGTCCCCTCCCCAGTCCCTGCCCCTCCCAAGTCCCTGCCCCTCTCATGTACCCAGTCCCCTCCCAAGTCCCTGCACCTCCCATGTCCCCAGTCCCCTCCCCAGTCCCTGCCCCTCCCATGTCCCCAGTCCCCTCCCAAGTCCCTGCCCCTCCCATGTCCCCAGTCCCCTCCCCAGTCCCTGCCCCTCCCAAGTCCCTGCCCCTCCCATGTCCCCAGTCCCCACCCAAGTCCCTGCCCCTCCCAAGTCCCTGCCCCTCCCATGTCCCCAGTCCCCACCCAAGTCTCTGCCCCTCCCATGTCCCCAGTCCCCTCCCCAGTCCCTGCCACTCCCAAGTCCCTGCCCCTCCCATGTCCCCAGTCCCCTCCCAAGTCCCCAATCCCCTCCCATGTCCCCAGTCCCCTCCCCAGTCCCTGCCACTCCCAAGACCCCAGTCCCCTCCCAAGTCACTGCCCCTCCCATGTCCCCAGTCCCCTCCCCAGTCCCTGCCACTCCCAAGTCCCTGCCCCTCCCATGTCCCCAGTCCCCTCCCCAGTCCCTGCCACTCCCAAGTCCCTGCCCCTCCCATGTCCCCAGTTCCCTCCCAAGTCACTGCCCCTCCCATGTCCCCAGTCCCCTCCCAAGTCCCTGCCCCTCCCATTTCCCCAGTCCCCTCCCAAGTCCCTGCCCCTCCCATGTCCCCAGTCCCCTCCCCAGTCCCTGCCCCTCCCAAGTCCCTGCCCCTCCCATGTCCCCAGTCCCCTCCCCAGTCCCTGCCACTCCCAAGTCTCTGCCCCTCCCATGTCCCCAGTCCCCTCCCCAGTCCCTGCCACTCCCAAGTCCCTGCCCCTCCCATGTCCCCAATCCCCTCCCAAGTCCCTGCCCCTCCCTTGTCCCCAGTCCCCTCCCCAGTCCCTGCCCCTCCCATGTCCCTGCCCCTCTCATGTACCCAGTCCCCTCCCAAGTCCCTGCACCTCCCATGTCCCCAGTCCCCTCCCCAGTCCCTGCCCCTCCCATGTCCCCAGTCCCCTCCCAAGTCCCTGCCCCTCCCATGTCCCCAGTCCCCTCCCCAGTCCCTGCCCCTCCCAAGTCCCTGCCCCTCCCATGTCCCCAGTCCCCACCCAAGTCCCTGCCCCTCCCAAGTCCCTGCCCCTCCCATGTCCCCAGTCCCCACCCAAGTCTCTGCCCCTCCCATGTCCCCAGTCCCCTCCCCAGTCCCTGCCCTTCCCAAGTCCCTGCCCCTCCCATGTCCCCAGTCCCCTCCCCAGTCCCTGCCACTCCCAAGTCCCTGCCCCTCCCATGTCCCCAATCCCCTCCCAAGTCCCTGCCCCTCCCATGTCCCCAGTCCCCTCCCCAGTCCCCAGTCCCCTCCCAAGTCCCTGCCCCTCCCATGGCCCCACTCCCCTCCCCAGTCCCTGCCCCTCCCATGTCCCCCAATCCCCTCCCAAGTCCCTGCCCCTCCCATGTCCCCAGTCCCCTCCCATGTCCCCAGTCCCCTCCCAAGTCCCCAATCCCCTCCAAAGTCCCTGCCCCTACATAGTCCCTGCCCCTCCCATGTCCCCAGTCCCCTCCCAAGTCCCTGCCCCTCCCATGTCCCCAGTCCCCTCCCCATTCCCCTCCCAAGTCCCTGCCCCTCCCATGTCCCCAGTCCCCTCCCAAGTCCCTGCCCCTCCCATGTCCCCAGTCCCCTCCCCATTCCCCTCCCATGTCCCTGCCCCTCCCATGTCCCCAGTACCCTCCCAAGTCCCTGCCCCTCCCATGTCCCCAGTCCCCTCCCCAGTCCCTGCCACTCCCAAGTCCCTGCCCCTCCCATGTCCCCAGTCCCCTCCCATGTCCCCAGTCCCCTCCCAAGTCCCTGCCCCTCCCAAGTCCCTGCCCCTCCCAAGTCCCCAGTCCCCTCCCATGTCCCCAGTCCCCTCCCCAGTCCCTGCCCCTCCCAAGTCCCTGCCCCTCCCAAGTCCCTGCCCCTCCCATGTCCCCAGTCCCCTCCCCAGTCCCTGCCACTCCCAAGTCCCTGCCCCTCCCATGTCCCCAGTCCCCTCCCAAGTCCCCAATCCCCTCCCATGTCCCCAGTCCCCTCCCCAGTCCCTGCCCCTCCCATGTCCCCAGTCCCCTCCCAAGTCCCCAATCCCCTCCCATGTCCCCATTCCCCTCCCCAGTCCCTGCCCTTCCCAAGTCCCTGCCCCTCCCATGTCCCCAGTCCCCTCCCCAGTCCCTGCCACTCCCAAGTCCCTGCCCCTCCCATGTCCCCAGTCCCCTCCCAAGTCCCCAATCCCCTCCCATGTCCCCAGTCCCCTCCCCAGTCCCTGCCCCTCCCATGTCCCCAGTCCCCTCCCAAGTCCCCAATCCCCTCCCATGTCCCCATTCCCCTCCCCAGTCCCTGCCCTTCCCAAGTCCCTGCCCCTCCCATGTCCCCAGTCCCCTCCCCAGTCCCTGCCACTCCCAAGTCCCTGCCCCTCCCATGTCCCCAATCCCCTCCCAAGTCCCTGCCCCTCCCATGTCCCCAGTCCCCTCCCCAGTCCCCAGTCCCCTCCCAAGTCCCTGCCCCTCCCATGGCCCACCTCCCCTCCCCAGTCCCTGCCCCTCCCATGTCCCCAATCCCCTCCCAAGTCCCTGCCCCTCCCATGTCCCCAGTCCCCTCCCATGTCCCCAGTCCCCTCCCATGTCCCCAGTCCCCTCCCAAGTCCCCAATCCCCTCCCAAGTCCCTGCCCCTACATAGTCCCTGCCCCTCCCATGTCCCCAGTCCCCTCCCAAGTCCCTGCCCCTCCCAAGTCCCCAGTCCCCTCCCAAGTCCCTGCCCCTCCCATGTCCCCAGTCCCCTCCCCAGTCCCCTCCCAAGTCCCTGCCCCTCCCATGTCCCCAGTCCCCTCCCAAGTCCCTGCCCCTCCCATGTCCCCAGTCCCCTGCCCATTCCCCTCCCATGTCCCTGCCCCTCCCATGTCCCCAGTCCCCTCCCCAGTCCCTGCCACTCCCAAGTCCCTGCCCCTCCCAAGTCCCCAGTCCCCTCCCATGTCCCCAGTCCCCTCCCCAGTCCCTGCCCCTCCCAAGTCCCTGCCCCTCCCAAGTCCCTGCCCCTCCCATGTCCCCAGTCCCCTCCCCAGTCCCTGCCACTCCCAAGTCCCTGCCCCTCCCATGTCCCCAGTCCCCTCCCAAGTCCCCAATCCCCTCCCATGTCCCCAGTCCCCTCCCCAGTCCCTGCCCCTCCCATGTCCCCAGTCCCCTCCCAAGTCCCCAATCCCCTCCCATGTCCCCATTCCCCTCCCCAGTCCCTGCCCTTCCCAAGTCCCTGCCCCTCCCATGTCCCCAGTCCCCTCCCCAGTCCCTGCCACTCCCATGTCCCCAGTCCCCTCCCCAGTCCCTGCCACTCCCAAGTCCCTGCCCCTCCCATGTCCCCAATCCCCTCCCAAGTCCCTGCCCCTCCCATGTCCCCAGTCCCCTCCCCAGTCCCCAGTCCCCTCCCAAGTCCCTGCCCCTCCCATGGCCCCACTCCCCTCCCGAGTCCCTGCCCCTCCCATGTCCCCAGTCCCCTCCCATGTCCCCAGTCCCCTCCCAAGTCCCCAATCCCCTCCCATGTCCCCATTCCCCTCCCCAGTCCCTGCCCTTCCCAAGTCCCTGCCCCTCCCATGTCCCCCGTCCCCTCCCCAGTCCCTGCCACTCCCAAGTCCCTGCCCCTCCCATGTCCCCAATCCCCTCCCATGTCCCCAGTCCCCTCCCCAGTCCCTAGTCCCCTCCCAAGTCCCTGCCCCTCCCATGGCCCCAGTCCCCTCCCCAGTCCCTGCCCCTCCCATGTCCCCAGTCCCCTCCCATGTCCCCAGTCCCCTCCCAAGTCCCCAGTCCCCTCCCAAGTCCCTGCCCCTCCCATGGCCCCAGTCCCCTCCCCAGTCCCTGCCCCTCCCATGTCCCCAGTCCCCTCCCAAGTCCCCAGTCCCCTCCCAAGTCCCTGCCCCTCCCATGGCCCCAGTCCCCTCCCCAGTCCCTGCCCCTCCCATGTCCCCAGTACCCTCCGAAGTCCCCAGTCCCCTCTCAAGTCCCTGCCCCTCCCATGTCCCCAGTCCCCTACCCAGTCCCCTCCCAAGTCCCTTCCCCACCGAAGTCCCCAGTCCCCTCCCCAGTCCCTGCCCCTCCCAAGTCCCCAGTCCCCTCCCAAGTCCCTGCCCCTACATAGTCCCTGCCCCTCCCATGTCCCCAGTCCCCTCCCAAGTCCCTGCCCCTCCCAAGTCCCCAGTCCCCTCCCAAGTCCCTGCCCCTCCCATGTCCCCAGTCCCCTCCCCATTCCCCTCCCATGTCCCTGCCCCTCCCAAGTCCCCAGTCCCTGCCCCTCCCATGTCCCCAGTCCCCTCCCAAGTCCCTGCCCCTCCCTTGTCCCCAGTCCCCTCCCCAGTCCCTGCCCCTCCCCAGTCCCTGCGCCTCCCAAGTCCCCAGTCCCCTCCCCAGTCCCTGCCCCTCCCAAGTCCCCAGTCCCCTCCCAAGTCCCTGCCCCTCCCATGTCCCCAGTCCCCTCCCAAGTCCCCAGTCCCCTCCCCAGTCCCTGCCCCTCCCATGTCCCCAGTCCCCTCCCCAGTCCCTGCCCCTCCCATGTCCCCAGTCCCCTCCCAAGTCCCTGCCCCTCCCATGTCCCCAGTCCCCTCCCAAGTCCCTGCCCCTCCCAAGTCCCTGCCCCTCCCATGTCCCCAGACCCCTCCCCAGTCCCTGCCACTCCCAAGTCCCTGCCCCTCCCATGTCCCCAGTCCCCTCCCAAGCCCCCAATCCCCTCCCATGTCCCCATTCCCCTCCCCAGTGTCTGCCCTTCCAAGTCCCTGCCCCTCCCATGTCCCCAGTCCCCTCCCAAGTCCCTGCCCCTCCCAAGTCCCTGCCCCTCCCATGTCCCCAGACCCCTCCCCAGTCCCTGCCACTCCCAAGTCCCTGCCCCTCCCATGTCCCCAGTCCCCTCCCAAGCCCCCAATCCCCTCCCATGTCCCCATTCCTCTCCCCAGTCCCTGCCCTTCCAAGACCCTGTCCCTCCCAAGACCCCATTCCCCTCCCCAGTCCCTGCCCCTCCCAAGTCCCTGCCCCTCCCATGTCCCCAGTCCCCTCCCCAGTCCCTGTCCCTCCCATGTCCCCAGTCCCCTCCCCAGTCCCTGCCACTCCCAAGTCCCTGCCCCTCCCATGTCCCCAGTCCCCTCCCCAGTCCCTGTCCCTCCCATGTCCCCAGTCCCCTCCCCAGTCCCTGCCACTCCCAAGTCCCTGCCCCTCCCATGTCCCCAGTCCCCTCCCCAGTCCCTGCCACTCCCAAGTCCCTGCCCCTCCCATGTCCCCAGTCCCCTCCCAAGTCCCCAATCCCCTCCCATGTCCCCAGTCCCCTCCCCAGTCCCTGCCCCTCCCATGTCCCCAGTCCCCTCCCAAGTCCCCAATCCCCTCCCATGTCCCCATTCCCCTCCCCAGTCCCTGCCCTTCCCAAGTCCCTGCCCCTCCCATGTCCCCAGTCCCCTCCCCAGTCCCTGCCACTCCCAAGTCCCTGCCCCTCCCATGTCCCCAGTCCCCTCCCAAGTCCCCAATCCCCTCCCATGTCCCCAGTCCCCTCCCCAGTCCCTGCCCCTCCCATGTCCCCAGTCCCCTCCCAAGTCCCCAGTCCCCTCCCCAGTCCCCTCCCCAGTCCCTGCCCCTCCCAAGTCCCCAGTCCCCTCCCAAGTCTCCAGTCCCCTACCCAGTCCCTGCCCCTCTTATGTCCCTAGTCCCCTCCCAAGTCCCTGCCCCTCCCATGTCCCCAGTCCCCTCCCAAGTCCCCAGTCCCCTCCCCAGTCCCTGCCCCTCCCATGTCCCCAGTCCCCACCCAAGTCCCTGCCCCTCCCATGTCCCCAGTCCCCTCCCCAGTCCCTGCCACTCCCAAGTCCCTGCCCCTCCCATGTCCCCAGTCCCCTCCCAAGTCCCCAATCCCCTCCCATGTCCCCAGTCCCCACCCAAGTCCCTGCCCCTCCCATGTCCCCAGTTCCCTCCCCAGTCCCTGCCACTCCCAAGTCCCTGCCCCTCCCATGGCCCCAGTCCCCTCCCCAGTCCCTGCCCCTGCCATGTCCCCAGTCCCCTCCCAAGTCCCCAGTCCCCTCCCAAGTCCCTGCCCCTCCCCAGTCCCTGCCCCTCCCATGTCCCCAGTCCCCACCCAAGTCCCTGCCCCTCCCAAGTCCCCAGTCCCCTCCCAAGTCCCTGCCCCTCCCAAGTCCCTGCCCCTCCCATGTCCCCAGTCCCCTCCCCAGTCCCTGCCACTCCCAAGTCCCTGCCCCTCCCATGTCCCCAATCCCCTCCCAAGTCCCTGCCCCTCCCTTGTCCCCAGTCCCCTCCCCAGTCCCTGCCCCTCCCAAGTCCTTGCCCCTCCCATGTCCCCACTCCCCTCCCCAATCCCTGTCCCTGCCAAGACCCCATTCCCCTCCCCAGTCCCTGCCCCTCCCATTTCCCCAGTCCCCTTCCAAGTCCCTGCCCCTCCCATGTCCCCAGTCCCCTCCAAGTCCCTGCCCCTCCCATGTCCCCCGTCCCCTCCCCAGTCCCTGCCACTCCCAAGACCCCAGTCCCCTCCCCAGTCCCTGCCCCTCCCAAGTCCCTGCCCCTCCCATGTCCCCAGTTCCTTCCCCAATCCCTGTCCCTCCCATGTCCCCAGTCCCCTCCCAAGTCCCTGCCCCTCCCAAGTCCCTGCCCCTCCCATGTCCCAGTCCCCTCCCCAATCCCTGTCCCTCCCATGTCCCCAGTCCCCTCCCAAGTCCCTGCCACTCCCAAGTCCCTGCCCCTCCCATGTCCCCAGTCCCCTCCCCAGTCCCTGCCACTCCCAAGTCCCTGCCCCTCCCAAGTCCCAGTCCTCTCCCAAGTCCCCAATCCCCTCCCATGTCCCCAGTCCCCTTTCAAGTCCCTGCACCTCCCATGTCCCCAGTCCCCTCCCCAGTCCCTGCCCCTCCCAAGTCCCTGCCCCTCCCATGTCCCCAGTCCCCTCCCCAGTCCCTGCCCTTCCCAAGTCCCTGCCCCTCCCATGTCCCCAGTCCCCTCCCAAGTCCCCAGTCCCCTCCCATGTCCCCAGTCCCCTCCCCAGTCCCTGCCACTCCCAAGACCCTACCCCTCCCATGTTACCAGTCCCCTCCCAAGTCCCTGCCCCTCCCATGTCCCCATTCCCCTCCCCAGTCCCTGCCCTTCCCAAGTCCCCAATCCCCTCCCATGTCCCCAGTCCCCTCCCCAGTCCCTGCCACTCCCAAGTCCCTGCCCCTCCCATGTCCCCAGTCCCCTCCCCAATCCCTGTCCCTCCCAAGACCCCAGTCCCCTCCCCAGTCCCTGCCCCTCCCAAGTCCCTGCCCCTCCTATGTCCCCAGTCCCCTCCCCAGTCCCTGCCCCTCCCAAGTCCCTGCCCCTCCCATTTCCCCAGTCCCCACCCAAGTCCCCAATCCCCTCCCATGTCCCCAGTCCCCTCCCCAGTCCCTGCCACTCCCAAGTCCCTGCCCCTCCCATGTCCCCAGTCCCCTCCCAAGTCTCTGCCCCTCCCATTTCCCCAGTCCCCTCCAAGTCCCTGCCCCTCCCATGTCCCCAGTCCCCTCCCCAGTCCCTGCCCCTCCCAAGTCCCTGCCCCTCCCATTTCCCCAGTCCCCTCCCAAGTCCCCAATCCCCTCCCATGTCCCCAGTCCCCTCCCCAGTCCCTGCCACTCCCAAGTCTCTGCACCTCCATTGTCCCCAGTCCCCTCCCCAGTCCCTGCCCCTCTCAAGTCCCTGCCCCTCCCATGTCCCCAGACCCCTTCCAAGTCCCTGCACCTCCCATGTCCCCAGTCCCCTCCCCAGTCCCTGCCCCTCCCAAGTCCCTGCCCCTCCCATGTCCCCAGTCCCCACCCAAGTCTCTGCCCCTCCCATGTCCCCAGTCCCCTCCCCCGTCCCTGCCACTCCCAAGTCCCTGCCCCTCCCATGTCCCCAATCCCCTCCCAAGTCCCTGCCCCTCCCTTGTCCCCAGTCCCCTCCCCAGTCCCTGCCCCTCCCAAGTCCCTGCCCCTCCCATGTCCCCAGTCCCCACCCAAGTCTCTGCCCCTCCCATGTCCCCAGTCCCCTCCCCAGTCCCTGCCACTCCCAAGTCCCTGCCCCTCCCATGTCCCCAATCCCCTCCCAAGTCCCTGCCCCTCCCTTGTCCCCAGTCCCCTCCCCAGTCCCTGCCCCTCCCAAGTCCCTGCCCCTCCCATGTCCCCAGTCCCCACCCAGTCTCTGCCCCTCCCATGTCCCCAGTCCCCTCCCCAGTCCCTGCCACTCCCAAGTCCCTGCCCCTCCCATGTCCCTAATCCCCTCCCAAGTCCCTGCCCCTCCCTTGTCCCCAGTCCCCTCCCCAGTCCCTGCCCCTCCCAAGTCCCTGCCCCTCCCATGTCCCCAGTCCCCACCCAAGTCCCTGCCCCTCCCATGTCCCCAGTCCCCTCCCCAGTCCCTGCCCCTCCCAAGTCCCTGCCCCTCCCATGTCCCCAGTCCCCACCCAAGTCCCTGCCCCTCCCTTGTCCCCAGTCCCCTCCCCAGTCCCTGCCCCTCCCAAGTCCCTGCCCCTCCCATGTCCCCAGTCCCCACCCAAGTCCCTGCCCCTCCCATGTCCCCAGTCCCCTCCCCAGTCCCTGCCACTCCCAAGTCCCTGCCCCTCCCAAGTCCCCAGTCCTCTCCCAAGTCCCCAATCCCCTCCCATGTCCCCAGTCCCCTTTCAAGTCCCTGCACCTCCCATGTCCCCAGTCCCCTCCCCAGTCCCTGCCCCTCCCAAGTCCCTGCCCCTCCCATGTCCCCAGTCCCCTCCCCAGTCCCTGCCCTTCCCAAGTCCCTGCCCCTCCCATGTCCCCAGTCCCCTCCCAAGTCCCCAGTCCCCTCCCATGTCCCCAGTCCCCTCCCCAGTCCCTGCCACTCCCAAGACCCTACCCCTCCCATGTTACCAGTCCCCTCCCAAGTCCCTGCCCCTCCCATGTCCCCATTCCCCTCCCCAGTCCCTGCCCTTCCAAGTCCCCAATCCCCTCCCATGTCCCCAGTCCCCTCCCCAGTCCCTGCCACTCCCAAGTCCCTGCCCCTCCCATGTCCCCAGTCCCCTCCCCAATCCCTGTCCCTCCCAAGACCCCAGTCCCCTCCCCAGTCCCTGCCCCTCCCAAGTCCCTGCCCCTCCTATGTCCCCAGTCCCCTCCCCAGTCCCTGCCCCTCCCAAGTCCCTGCCCCTCCCATTTCCCCAGTCCCCACCCAAGTCCCCAATCCCCTCCCATGTCCCCAGTCCCCTCCCCAGTCCCTGCCACTCCAAGTCCCTGCCCCTCCCATGTCCCCAGTCCCCTCCCAAGTCTCTGCCCCTCCCATTTCCCCAGTCCCCTCCCCAGTCCCCTGCCCCTCCCAAGTCCCTGCCCCTCCCATTTCCCCAGTCCCCACCCAAGTCCCCAATCCCCTCCCATGTCCCCAGTCCCCTCCCCAGTCCCTGCCACTCCCAAGTCCCTGCCCCTCCCATGTCCCCAGTCCCCTCCCAAGTCCCCAATCCCCTCCCATGTCCCCAGTCCCCTCCCCAGTCCCTGCCACTCCCAAGTCTCTGCCCCTCCATGTCCCCAGTCCCCTCCCCAGTCCCTGCCACTCCCAAGTCCCTGCCCCTCCCATGTCCCCAGTCCCCACCCAAGTCCCTGCCCCTCCCATGTCCCCAGTCCCCTCCCAAGTCCCTGCCACTCCCAAGTCTCTGCCCCGCCCATGTCCCCAGTCCACTCCCAAGTCCCCAATCCCCTCCCATGTCCCCAGTCCCCTCCCCAGTCCCTGCCACTCCCAAGTCTCTGCCCCTCCCATGTCCCCAGTCCACTCCCAAGTCCCTGCCCCTCCCAAGTCCCTGCCCCTCCCAAGTCCCTGCCCCTCCCATGTCCCCAGTCCCCTCCCCAATCCCTGTCCCTCCCAAGACCCCAGTCCCCTCCCCAGTCCCTGCCCCTCCCAAGTCCCTGCCCCTCCCATGTCCCCAGTCCCCTTCCAAGTCCCTGCACCTCCCATGTCCCCAGTCCCCTCCCCAGTCCCTGCCCCTCCCAAGTCCCTGCCCCTCCCATGTCCCCAGTCCCCTCCCCAGTCCCTGCCCCTCCCAAGTCCCTGCCCCTCCCATTTCCCCAGTCCCCTCCCAAGTCCCTGCCCCTCCCATGTCCCCAGTCCCCTCCCCAGTCCCTGCCCTTCCGAAGTCCCTGCCCCTCCGATGTCCCCAGTCCCCTCCCAAGTCCCCAATCCCCTCCCATGTCCCCAGTCCCCTCCCAAATCCCTGCCCCTCCCATTTCCTCAGTCCCCACCCAAGTCCCTGCCCCTCCCAAGTCCCTGCCCCTCCCATGTCCCCAGTCCCCTCCCCAGTCCCTGCCACTCCCAAGTCCCTGCCCCTCCCATGTCCCCAATCCCCTCCCAAGTCCCTGCCCCTCCCTTGTCCCCAGTCCCCTCCCCAGTCCCTGCCCCTCCCAAGTCCCTGCCCCTCCCATGTCCCCAGTCCCCACCCAAGTCTCTGCCCCTCCCATGTCCCCAGTCCCCTCCCCAGTCCCTGCCCCTCCCAAGTCCCTGCCCCTCCCATGTCCCCAGTCCCCACCCAAGTCCCTGCCCCTCCCAAGTCCCTGCCCCTCCCATGTCCCCAGTCCCCACCCAAGTCTCTGCCCCTCCCATGTCCCCAATCCCCTCCCAAGTCCCTGCCCCTCCCATTTCCCCCAGTCCCCTCCCCAGTCCCTGCCCCTCCCAAGTCCCTGCCCCTCCCATGTCCCCAATCCCCTCCCAAGTCCCTGCCCCTCCCAAGTCCCTGCCCCTCCCATGTCCCCATTCCCCTCCCCAGTCCCTTCCACTCCCAAGTCCCTGCCCCTCCCATGTCCCCACTCCCCTCCCCAATCCCTGTCCCTGCCAAGACCCCAGTCCCCTCCCAAGTCCCTGCCCCTCCCATGTCCCCCGTCCCCTCCCCAGTCCCTGCCACTCCCAAGACCCCAGTCCCCTCCCCAGTCCCTGCCCCTCCCAAGTCCCTGCCCCTCCCATGTCCCCAGTCCCCTCCCCAATCCCTGTCCCTCCCATGTCCCCAGTCCCCTCCCAAGTCCCTGCCCCTCCCAAGTCCCTGCCCCTCCCATGTCCCCAGTCCCCTCCCCAGTCCCTGCCACTCCCAAGTCCCTGCCCCTCCCATGTCCCCAGTCCCCTCCCAAGTCCCCAATCCCCTCCCATGTCCCCAGTCCCCTCCCCAGTCCCTGCCACTCCCAAGTCTCTGCCCCTCCCATGTTCCCAGTCCCCTCCCAAGTCCCTGCCCCTCCCATGTCCCCAGTCCCCTCCCAAGTTCCTGCCACTCCCATGTCCACAGTCCCCTCCCAAGTCCCTGCCCCTCCCATGTCCCCAGTCCCCTCCCCAGTCCCTGCCACTCCCAAGTCCCTGCCCCTCCCATGTCCCCAGTCCCCTCCCCAGTCCCTGCCCCTCCCATTTCCCCAGTCCCCTCCCAAGTCCCTGCCCCTCCCATGTCCCCAGTCCCCTCCCCAGTCCCTGCCCTTCCCAAGTCCCTGCCCCTCCCATGTCCCCAGTGCCCTCCCAAGTCCCCAATCCCCTCCCATGTCCCCAGTCCCCTCCCAAGTCCCTGCCACTCCCAAGTCCCTGCCCCTCCCATGTCCCCAGTCCCCTCCCAAGTCCCCAATCCCCTCCCATGTCCCCAGTCCCCTCCCCAGTCCCTGCCACTCCCAAGTCTCTGCCCCTCCCATGTCCCCAGTCCCCTCCCCAGTCCCTGCCACTCCCAAGTCCCTGCCCCTCCCATGTCCCCAGTCCCCACCCAAGTCCCTGCCCCTCCCATGTCCCCAGTCCCCTCCCAAGTCCCTGCCACTCCCAAGTCTCTGCCCCGCCCATGTCCCCAGTCCACTCCCAAGTCCCCAATCCCCTCCCATGTCCCCAGTCCCCTCCCCAGTCCCTGCCACTCCCAAGTCTCTGCCCCTCCCATGTCCCCAGTCCACTCCCAAGTCCCTGCCCCTCCCAAGTCCCTGCCCCTCCCAAGTCCCTGCCCCTCCCATGTCCCCAGTCCCCTCCCCAATCCCTGTCCCTCCCAAGACCCCAGTCCCCTCCCCAGTCCCTGCCCCTCCCAAGTCCCTGCCCCTCCCATGTCCCCAGTCCCCTTCCAAGTCCCTGCACCTCCCATGTCCCCAGTCCCCTCCCCAGTCCCTGCCCCTCCCAAGTCCCTGCCCCTCCCATGTCTCCAGTCCCCTCCCCAGTCCCTGCCCCTCCCAAGTCCCTGCCCCTCCCATTTCCCCAGTCCCCTCCCAAGTCCCTGCCCCTCCC
>JAUMJM010000323.1:0-32134 GCA_033558235.1 Neomorphus geoffroyi
AGCACTGGGATGATGGGGGGGGGGGGGATCCAGTATCAGTACTGGGATGACGGGGGGATCCCAGTATCAGCACTGGGATGACGGGGGGGGTCCCAGTATCAGCACTGGGACGATGGGGGGGGGTCCCAGTATCAGCACTGGGATGATGGGGGGGGGGGGGGGTCCCAGTATCAGTACTGGGATGACGGGGGGGGGGTCCCAGTATCAGTACTGGGATGACGGGGGGGATCCCAGTATCAGCACTGGGATGATGGGGGGGGGGGGGTCCCAGTATCAGCACTGGGATGACGGGGGTGGTCCCAGTATCAGTACTGGGATGATGGGGGGATCCCAGTATCAGTACTGGGATGACGGGGGGGATCCCAGTATCAGCACTGGGATGATGGGGGGGGTCCCAGTATCAGCACTGGGATGATGGGGGGGGGGGGGGATCCCAGTATCAGTACTGGGATGACGGGGGGGGTCCAGTATCAGCACTGGGATGACGGGGGGGTCCCACCTCCAGAACCGGTACCGGGGGACACGGGGAGGGGGGGGGGGGGGAGGGTGTCCCACCTCCGGTACCGGGACGGGTCTGGGGGGGTCGGGAGGTGGGGGGGGGGGGGTGGGGTGGGGTCCCACCTCTCATACCGGGATGATGGGGAGGGATCCTGGCTCCGGTACCGGGGGTCACGGGGGGGGGGCGGGCGGTCGAGGTGAGGGGGGGTCACCTACCGGTTGCCGGTACCGGGGGTCCCGTGGAGCGAGGAGGGCCAGGACATCCGCGCTTTCCGCAGCCCCGGCCGCTCGCCGGTGTCCACGGCGTCCGCGCGCTCCATCGCCCGGTGCCGGTGCCGGTGCCCGGGGTGCCCGGGGTCCCCGGTGTCGGAGAAGCCGCGGTGGCGGGATGCGGATCGGGGTGCGGGGTTGGCGCCACAGGTGCTGGGGGGGCTTCGGGGGACCCTCAAGAGGCACCGGTAACGGCAGGGAGAGGCTCTGCCGGGAGCCCGGTACCGGTTCCATCATCGCCGACGGGGGGGCGGGGGGGAGAAACCGGGAGCCCCGGGGGACTCCCCGAGCCGGGAAAATGAGCGAGACCGGAGCCGGTGCAGCTCCCTGAGTCGCTGCCGGTGCCTGAGCTGCTCCCGGTGCAGCTCCCGGAGCCGGTCCTGGTGCCGGTGCAGCTCCCGGTCCTCAACCCGGTGCCGGTATCGCCCCCGGAGCAGCTGCTGATACCGGAACCGCTCCCGGTTGCTGCTCTTGGTGCCGCTACAGGTGCCGGTGCAGCTCCCGGTGCTCGAGCTGGTCCCGGTGCGGCTCCCGGTGCAGCTCCCGGTACCGGTGCGGCTCCCGGTGCAGCTCCCGGTGCTCGAGCTGGTGCCGGTGCGGCTCTCGGTGCAGTTCCTGGTGCCGGCACGGCTGCCGGTATCGCTCCCGGTGCTGGAGCAGCTCCGGTGAAGCTCCCGTTGCTGCTCTCGGTCCTGGTCCCGGAACCCTTCCCGGTACCGGAGCCACCCCCGGTGCTGCTATCGGAGCCGGTGCAGCTCCCGGTGCTCGAGCTGCTCCCGGTCCCCTAACCCGGTGCTGGGATTTGCAGCTCCCGGTGCCGCTCCTGGAGCCTCTCCCGGTGCCGGTGCAGCTCCCGGTGCCGGTACCGGTACCGGAGCCTCCCCCCGTACCGGAGTCGGTGCCGGTGCAGCTCCCGGTGCCGGTACCGGAGCCTCCCCCGGTACCGGAGTCACTCCCGGTGCAGCTCCCGGTGCCGGTACCGGAGCCTCCCCCCGGTACCGGAGTCACTCCCGGTGCAGCTCCGGGTACCGGAGCCCCTCCCGGTCCCTACCGGCGCGCGGGGGCGGCTCCGGTTCCCCCCGGGCTCCGCATCTCCCCGAGCAACGGGATGCAACGAGCCCCGAAGGGGGGGGGGGGAACGGGGGCGGCGCAGCCGGTACCGGTACCGGTGTTGCTACCGGTGCTGCTGCCGCTACCGGTACCGGTACCGGTGCCGCCGCCTCCGCCCCCCCCTTCTCCCCCCCCCTTCCCCCCGACGGCGGCTCCGCCCCCGGCCCCCCCCCCCCCCCCCCTTTTCCTTGCAGGAGCCCCCGCCCCCTGGAGGTGGGGATCCCCCCCCCTCCCCCGCCCCCCCCCCGGGTGCCTCCCCCCCCCCATGAGGGCATCCCCCCCCCGTCAGGGGATCCCCCTCCATGGGGATCCCCCCTCCTCAGGGTGACCCCCCCATTGGGGTTGCCCCCCTCCCATGGGGAACCCCCCCCCCCCCCACATTGGGGATCCCCCCCCCTCACGCTTCCCTCCCCCCAAGGAGAACCCCTCCCCCCTCCCTTTGGGGATCCCCCCCTCAGGGTCCCCCCCCCCTCCCCCAGGGCCCCCCCCAGCCAGAGATTCCCTCCCCCCCCCCCCAGTGATGCCCCCCCACCCCTTGGCACGGTGCTGCAGAGCCCCCCCCCCCCCCCCGGGCTTGGGGTTAGGGCCCCCCCAATGCCAGGTGCTGCCCCAGACGTTGTCCCCATCCTTGGCACCTTCCCTGGCATCGTCCCCCGTCCCAGATGTTTGTCCCTCCCCTTGGCACCACCCCTGGCATCGTCCCCATCCCAGATGTTGTCCCTCCCCTTGGCACCTTCCCTGGCATCGTCCCCGTCCAGACGTTGTCCCCATCCTTGGCACCATCCCTGGCATCGTCCCCATCCCAGATGTTGTCCCTCCCCTTGGCACCTTCCCTGGCATCGTCCCCGTCCCAGACGTTGTCCCCATCCTTGGCACCATCCCTGCATCGTCCCCGTCCCAGATGTTGTCCCTCCCCTTGGCACCTTCCCTGGCATCGTCCCCGTCCAGATGTTGTCCCCATCCTTGGCACCATCCCTGGCATCGTCCCCATCCCAGATGTTGTCCCTCCCCTTGGCACCTTCCCTGGCATCGTCCCCGTCCCAGATGTTGTCCCCATCCTTGGCACCATCCCTGGCATCGTCCCCGTCCCAGATGTTGTCCCTCCCCTTGGCACCTTCCCTGGCATCGTCCCCGTCCCAGATGTTGTCCCCATCCTTGGCACCATCCCTGGCATCGTCCCCGTCCCAGATGTTGTCCCCATCCTTGGCACCGTCCCTGGCACCATCCCCACCCCTGGCATCGTGCCCATCCCAAACGTGGTCCCATTCCCAAGACACAGCCCCCCCCCCCGTTCCTACCTGCCCCCCCCCCCCCCAGTGCCCAGGGTCACCTCCTGCCCCTGCCAGGGTGCCAGGAGGTGCCCAGCAGGCCCCGCGATGCCCGGGTGAGGGGCTCAGCCCCACGGCCCCCCCCCCATCGCGGGCCCCCCCGGGGGGCACAGGGTGGGGGGGCAGCGAGGTGGGCAGGGGGTGCCCGGGGGTGCAGCTGGTGGAGAGGGGACGGGGGGCACCGTGTGGCATCACCGGGGGGGGGGGGGGGGGGGGGGCAGCGATGGAGATCTTGTGACTGCTCTTCGTTAACGAAGCTGCTGGAGAGAGGTGGCACGGCTTGGCACGGCTTGGCACGGCACGGCACGGCACGGCATGGCATGGCACGGCAAGGCATGGCATGGCACGGCTTGGCATGGCACGGCAAGGCATGGCATGGCACGGCATGGCACAGCATGGCCTGGCATGGCATGGCATGGCATGGCATGGCATGGCTTGGCTTGGCTTGGCTTGGCTTGGCATGGCATGGCATGGCATGGCTTGGCTTGGCTTGGCTTGGCATGGCATAGCATGGCACGGCACGGCACGACATGGCATGGCATGGCATGGCATGGCATGGCTTGGCTTGGCTTGGCTTGGCATGGCATGGCATGGCATGGCTTGGCTTGGCTTGGCTTGGCATGGCATAGCATGGCAACGGCACGGCACGACATGGCATGGCATGGCATGGCTTGGCTTGGCTTGGCTTGGCTTGGCATGGCACGGCAAGGCTTGGCATGGCACGGCACGGCACGACATGGCTTGGCATGGCATGGCATGGCATGGCACAGCATGGCATGGTATGGCACAGCATGGCACGGCACCCCCAAATCCTGCACCCCCATTCCCGTTGTCCCTTCCCAATCCCAGTTCTTGCCCCCCCTCCCCCCCGCCCCATATCCCCCCGCCCCCTTTTTTAGGCTCCTGCCCCTTTAAGACGGCCTCCATCTTTGTTGCGGGCACGGCTCTTTACCCCCCCCCCCGCCCCGCCTCCTCTTCACGCAGGCGCAGTGGGAGGGTTGTGTCGGGGGGGGGGGGGGGGGGCTCTGCCGCCACCGGAAGTGATCGGCGTTGCGGGCGGAAGTGCGCGCGGCGGAAGCGGAAGTGCGCGCGGCGCGGCGGGGCGGGGCGGGGCGGGGCGTGCGGGCGGTGCTGGAGGCTTCGAGAAGTCGGGAGGGGGCGATGGTGGATTACAGCGTGTGGGACCACATCGAGGTGTCCGACCGATGAGGACGACACGCACACCCCAACATCCGACAACACCCGCCAGCCCTCTTCCGATGGCGGCACCAGGTCAGGCCCCGCCCGCGGCCCCCACCCCCTCCCCCCCCCCTCCGCCTCCCGCCTCAGGCCCTGAGGGTGCGGCAGGGGCCCGTTCCCATGGCAACCGGGGGGGGGGGGGGGGGGGGGGGGAGGCAACGAGGTCTGCTGTTGCCATAGTTACCGGTCCTGGGACACCCCCCCCACCCACCCCCGGGGGAGGGGGGGTGGGGGTGGCCCTCTGGGGGCCCCTCCCCTGTTACCATAGCAACCAGTTCTGGGACTCCCGGGGGGGGGGTGTGGCGCCTCTCCCATTGCCATAGCAACCCCCCTTCCCATGGGAAGGGGGGGGGGGAAAGATGTCCTGTTGCCATAGCAAACGCCCCCCCAGTGAGGAGAGAGATTGGGGTTCTCCCTCGTTGCCATAGCAGCTGCCCCCCCATGGGAAGAGAGGGGAAATCCTCTGTTGCCATAGCAACTGTCCATCCCCCCGCCAACCAGGAGGGGGAAAAACTCCTCTGTTGCCATAGCAACCACCATCATTTGGTTAAGAGAGGTGGGGGGGGGTTTCCCTGTCAACATAGCAACTGCTTCCCTCCCCCCCCCTTCCTCCAAGTTCCCTATGCCCCCCCCTTCCCCTACATCCCCTGGTTTCCATGGCAACCAACCCCTCCGTGTCCCCCCCAATTCCAGACACCGGGAACAACTCCCTCATCCTGGACTCCCTGCCCCCTCCCCCTCCCCCCCCCCCCCCCCCAGCTTCTCCCCACTCAGAGTGGGGAGGGGGGCAAATCCTTCGGGGGGGGGGGGAGGGGCTGCGCAGAGGATCCGATCGAATCCTGTTTGACTCCGAATTCCCCAGAATTCCAGACTGAGCCCCCGTTTGGCCGGAACGCCGCTGCTCCCAGACCTTTTTCCCTCCCGGTTTCACCTGGGAATGGATTTTTCCTGCTAAACCAGGACATTTTGGGAATGTTTGCCCCCCCCCCGGCTGCATTTCACCCCATTCCATCGGGATAAAAAAATTCCCCGGTGCCCCCCCACCCCCCCCCCCCCCCCTCGATTCCCTCCAGGCTCGAGTGGAGCGGATGGAACAATTCCAGAAGGAAAAGGAAGAGCTGGATAAAGGCTGCCGGGAATGCAAGCGGAAAGTCGCCGAGTGCCAGCGGAAAATAAAGGAGCTGGAAGTGACGACTACGGAATCCGGGAAGGGAGAGCTGGAAAAACTCCAGGCGGAAGCGCAGCAGCTCCGCAACGAGAGAAGAGTTGGGAGAATAAGTTGGAAGAGCTCCGGAAGAAGGAGAAGAACATGCCCTGGAACGTCGACACCCTCAGCAAGGATGGATTCAGCAAGGTAAGGGGAGGGGGATCCGGCGTTCCCGGAGCGTTTTTCCCGCTCGGCGCTCACTTCCCTTCCGCTTCCCAGAGCGTCTTCAACGTCAAAGCGGAGGAGGCGGAGGAAACGGAGGAGCAGAAGGAGAAGAAGCACAAATCCTTCGTGGAACGCTACGAGAAGCAGATCAGACACTTCGGTGAGCGGCTCCGCGTTCCCGGGATGGCCCTGCCTCTTCCCGGGATTTCCCTGCGGCTTTGGAGCTGGGAATTCCCTTTCTGGAACTGCGAAACCTCTTCCTGGAGCTGGGAAACCCCTTCCCGGGATAGCCCTGCTGCTCCAGAGCTGGGAATTCCCTTCCTGGAGCTGGGAATCCCCTTCCTGGAGCTGGGAATTCCCTTCCTGGAGCCGGGAGTCCCCTTCCTGGAGCTGGGAAACCCCTTCCTGGAGCAGGGAATCCCCTTCCTGGGATAGCCCTGTGGCTCCAGAGCTGGGAATTCCCTTCCTGGAGCCGGGAATTCCGTTCCTAGAGCTGGGAGTCCCCTTCCCAGGATAGCCCTGAGGTTCCAGAGATGGGAATTCCCTTCTTGAGCTGGGAATCCCCGTTCTGGAGCTGGGAAAACCCTTTCCTGGAGCTGGGAAACCCCTTCCCGAGATAGCCCTGAGGCTCCAGAGCCTGGAAACCCCTTCCTGGAGCTGGGAATCCTCTTTGTGGAGCTGGGAAGCCCCTTCCTGGAGCCGGGAATCCCCTCCTGGAGCCGGGAATCCCCTTCCTGGAGCTGGAATCCCCTTCCTGGACCGGGAATTCCCTTCCTGGAGCCGGGAATCCCCTTCCCGAGATAGCCCTGAGGCTCCAGAGCCTGGAAACCCCTTCCTGGAGCTGGGAATCCTCTTTGTGGAGCTGGGAAGCCCCTTCCTGGAGCTGGGAATCCCCTTCCTGGAGCCGGGAATCCCCTTCCTGGACCGGGAATTCCCTTCCTGGAGCCGGGAATCCCCTTCCGGGATAGCCTGAGGTTCCAGAGATGGGAATCCCCTTCCAGGAGCCGGGAATCCCCTTCCTGGAGCCGGGAATCCCGTCCCGTATCCGGGAAACCCCCTTGCCTGGGCTGTCCCTGCCCTTCCCGGGATTTCCCCGGAGCTGGGAAACCCCTCGGGGGAGCTGGGATTAACTGTGAGGAACCGCTCGTTCCGGGGAAAAAACTGGACCATTTGGGGGGTTGATCCCAAAATTCGTGGCGGTGGTCCCGGAATTTGAGGTTTTCACACCTGAAAATTGGAGGTTTTGGTCCCAAATTTGAGGTTTTCACTCAAAAATTTCACGTTGGTCCCAAAATTTGCAGCGTTTGCCCCAAAATTTGACGTTTTCACCTGAAAATTTGAGGTTTTGGTCCAAAATTTGAGGTTTTCATCTGAAAATTGGAGGTTTTGGTCCCAAAATTTGACGTTTTCACCTAAAAAATCGAGGGGCTGGTCCCAAAATTTGAGGCATTTGCCCCAAAATTTGACATTTTCACCTGAAAATTGGAGGTTTTGGTCCCAAATTTGAGGTTTTAGTCCCAAAATTTGACGTTTTCACCTGAAAATGGAGGTTTTGGTCCCAAATTTGAGGTTTTTGTCCCAGATTTGAGGTTTTTCAGCTGAAAATCTGCACGTTGGTCCCCAAATTTGAGGCGTTGGCCCCAAAACGTGCGGGTTTGGCCCCAAACGGTGCCGTCCGCGCAGGGATGCTGCGGCGCTGGGACGACAGCCAGAAGTTCCTGTCGGATCACCCGCACCTCGTCTGCGAGGAGACCGCGAATTACCTGGTGATCTGGTGCATCGACCTGGAGGTGGAGGAGGTGAGGGGATCCGGGGGGATCCGGGGGGATCCGGGGGGATCCGGGAGGGGTGGGGTGCGTGGGGAGGTGGGATGAGGAGGGATCCAGGCAGTGGTGGGACCCTTGGAGGGGTGGGATGCAAGGGATCCATGGAGTGATGGGATCCATGGGATCCTTGGAGTGGTGGGATCCATGGGATCCATGGAGTGATGGGATCCTTGGAGTGGTGGGATCCATAGGATCCATGGGATCCTTGGAGAGGTGGGATCCGTGGGATCCTTGGAGTGGTGGGATCTGTGGGATCCATGGAGTGGTGGGATCCGTGGGATCCTTGGAGTGGTGGGATCCGTGGGATCCAGGAGAAGTGGTGGGGATCTGTGGGATCCATGGAGTGATGGGATCCATGGGATCCTTGGAGTGGTGGGATCCATGGGATCCATGGAGTGATGGGATCCAAGGAATCCATGGAACAATGGGATCCATAGGATCTGGGGAGGGGTGGGATCTATGGGATCCACGGAGTCATGGGGTCCATGGGATCCTTGGAGTGGTGGGATCCGTGGGATCCAGGAGTGATGGGATCCTTTAGATCCACGGAGTGATGGGATCCATGGGATCCATGGAGTGATGGGATCCATGGGATCCTTGGAGTGGTGGGATCCGTGGGATCCTTGGAGTGGTGGGATCCAAGGAATCCATGGAACAATGGGATCCATAGGATCTGGGGAGGGGTGGGATCCATGGGATCCACGGAGAGGTGGGATTCAAGGGATCCTTGGAGCAATGGGATCCATGGAGTGATGGGATCCATGGAGGGGTGGGATCTAAGGGATCCAGGGAGTGGTGGGATCCACCCCCTCCCAGATGTGAAGAAGAACCCTAAACTCCTCCAGATGTTGGGAACGACTCCACCTCCTCCCAGATGTTGGGAAGGACCCCAAACCCCTTCCAGATGTTGGGAAGGACCCTCACCCCTCCAGATGTTGGGAGTGACCCTCATCCCCTCCCAGATGTTGAGAAAGACCCCAAATCCCTCCAGATGTTGGAAAGGACCCAAACCCCTCCCAAACGTTGGGAAGCCCCCAACCCCCTCCCAGATGTTGGGAAGCCCCCTCACCCCCTCCCAGATGTTGTGAAGCCTCCCAACCCCCTCCCAGATGTTGGGAATGACTCCACTCCCTCCCAGATGTTGGGAAGCCCCCCCACCCCCTCCCAGATGTTGGGAAGGACCCCACCTCCTCCCAGATGTTGGGAAACCCCCAAACCCCTCCGAGATGTTGGGAACGACTCCACTCCCTCCCAGATGTTGGGAAGGACCCAAACCCCTCCCAGATGTTGGGAACGACTCCACCCCCTCCCAGATGTTGGGAAGGACCCCAAACCCCTCCCAGATGTTGGGAAGCCCCCCCACCCCCTCCCAGATGTTGGGAAGGACCCCAAACCCCTCCCAGATGTTGGGAAGCCCCCCCACCCCCTCCCAGATGTTGGGAAGGACCCAAACCCCTCCCAGATGTTGGGGAGCCCCCCCACCCCCTCCCAGATGTTGGGAAGGACCCCAAACCCCTCCCAGATGTTGGGAATGACTCCACCCCCTCCCAGATGTTGGGAAGGACCCCACCTCCTCCCAGATGTTGGGAAACCCCCAAACCCCTCCCAGATGTTGGGAATGACTCCACCCCCTCCCAGATGTTGGGAAGCCCCCCCACCCCCTCCCAGATGTCGGGAAGCCCCCCCACCCCCTCCCAGATGTTGGGAAGGCCCCCACCCCCTCCCAGATGTTGGGAAGGACCCCAAACTCCTCCAGATGTTGGGAGTGACCCTCACCCCCTCCCAGATGTTGGGAAGGACCCCAAACTCCTCCCAGATGTTGGAAAGGACCCCAAACCCCTTCCAGATATTGGGAAGGACCCAAACACCTCCAGATGTTGGGAGTGACCCTCATCCCCTCCCAGATGTTGGGAATGACTCCACCCCCTCCCAGATGTTGGGAACGACTCCACCCCCTCCCAGATGTTGGGAAGCCCCCCCCACCCCCTCCCAGATGTTGGGAAACCCCCTCACCCCCTCCCAGATGTTGGGAACGACTCCACCCCCTCCCAGATGTCGGGAAGCCCCCCACCCCCTCCCCGATGCCGGGAAGCCCCCCCACCCCCTCCCAGATGTTGGGAAGCCCCCCCACCCCCTCCCCGATGCCGGGAAGCCCCCCCACCCCCTCCCAGATGTTGGGAACGACTCCACCCCCTCCCCGATGCCGGGAAGCCCCCCCACCCCCTCCCAGATGTTGGGAAACCCCCAAACCCCTCCCAGATGTTGGGAACGACTCCACCCCCTCCCCGATGCCGGGAAGCCCCCCCACCCCCTCCCCGACGCCGGGACCCCCCCGCCCCCCCCGCGCCGGGCGCTCAGCTCCGCGCTGTCCGGCAGAAGCACGCGCTGATGGAGCAGGTGGCGCACCAGACCATCGTCACCCAGTTCATCCTGGAGCTCGCCCGGAGCCTCAAGGTGGATCCTCGCGCCTGCTTCCGCCAGTTCTTCACCAAGATCAAGGTGAGAGCCGGGACCGAACCCCCCCCCCCCCGCCCCGGGAAAGGGAACTGGGGGGGGGGGGAGCTCCCAGCACCCTGGGGGCAACGGAGCGGCCAGGTGGGAGCTGGGGATGGATGGGAGGTGGGAATGGGGGGGGACCAGGTGGAGCCCAGGTGTTTCCCAGGTGGGTTTGAGGAGGGGGAGTGGGGTTGGAGAAGGTCCTGAATGCCCCCCCCCGGATTTGAGGTGGGAATGGGGGGGGCCAGGTGGAGCCCAGGTGTTTCCCAGGTGGATTTGAGGAGGGGGAGTGGGGTTGGAGAAGGTCCTGAATGCCCCCCCCCCCCGGATGGATTTGGGAGGTGGGAGGGAGAATGGGGGTCTGGGAGGGTTTGAATGCCCCCCCCCGGGTTGGAGGTGGGAATGGGGGGGGACCAGGTGGACCCCAGGTGTTTCCCAGGTGGATTTGAGGAGGGGGAATGGGGGTCTGGGAGGGTTTGAACGCCCCCCCCCCGGATTGGAGGTGGGAATGGGGGGGGTCCAGGTGGACCCCAGGTGTTTCCCAGGTGGATTTGAGGAGGGGGAATGGGGGTCTGGGAGGGTTTGAACGCCCCCCCCGGATTGGAGGTGGGAATGGGGGGGGTCCAGGTGGACCCCAGGTGTTTCCCAGGTGGATTTGAGGAGGGGGAATGGGGGTCTGGGAGGGTTTGAACGCCCCCCCCCGGATTGGAGGTGGGAATGGGGGAGGGCAGGTGGACCCCAGGTGCTTCCCAGGTGGGTTTGAGGAGGGGGAGTGGGGTTGGAGGAGGTCCTGAACGACCCCCCCGGATTGGAGGTGGGAATGGGGGGGGGGCAGGTGGACCCCAGGTGCTTCCCAGGTGGATTTGAGGGGGGGGAGTGGGGTTGGAGGAGGTCCTGAATGCCCCCCCCGGATGGATTTGGGGGGGGGGGGTGTCTGTGAGGATCTGAACACCCCCCTCCCCCACCCCCCCCGGTTGATTTAGGGATGAAATGGGGGTCCAGGAGGTGCTGAATGCCCCCCCCCCCCCCCCCGATGGATTTAAGGGGGGAGATTGGGGGTCTTGGAGGCCCAACACCCCCCCAGATGGACTGAGGGGGGGGGGGGAATTGAGGGGGGACACCTGAACACCCCCCATGGGTGGATTTTGGGGGGAAATTGGGGGGGGGGGTGGAATTTGGCATCTGGGACCCCCTCCCCAAGTGCCCCCCCCGATGGATTTGGAGGGTGAGCAGGGCAGTGGGAGCCCCCCCAGAGCCCCTCGGGATGGACTGGGGGTGGGAATTGGGGTGGGGGTGACCTGAACACCCCCCCCAGGTGGATTTGGGGGGGAAATTGGGTGGGGGGGGTGGAATTTGGCATCTGGGCCCCTCCCCCCAGTGCCCCCCCCGATGGATTTGGAGGGTGAACAGGGCAGTGGGAGCCCCCCCAGAGCCCCTCGGGATGGACTGGGGGTGGGAATGGGGGGGACACACACCTGAACACCCCCCCGGGTGGATTTTGGGGGGGGATATGGGGGGAGGGGAGGGAATGGGCATCTGGGCCCCCCCCCCCAAGTGCCCCCCCCCGATGGATTTGGAGGGTGAGCAGGGCAGTGGGAGCCCCCCCAGAGCCCCTCGGGATGGACTGGGAGTGGGAATGGGGAGGTGTGTGTGTGTGTGGGACCTGGATGTTTTTTTTGGGGGGGGGATGTGACCCCCCCCTGCCCCCCCCCCCAGACGGCCGACCAGCAGTACCTGGAGGGCTTCACGGACGAGCTGGAGGCGTTCAAGGAGCGCGTGCGCGGCCGCGCCAAGGCGCGCGTCGAGAAGGCCATGAGGGAGTACGAGGAGGAGGAGCGGCGGAAGCGCCTCGGCCCCGGGGGGCTCGACCCCGTCGACGTCTACGAGTCCCTCCCCCCCGTGAGTCCCGTGTGTGTCCCCCCCCCCCCCTTGGGGGAATTTTGGGGTGAAAATAGCCAAAAGGTGAAAAAAAATAAGTGGGAAGCCCTGCAAAAAGGGTGTAAAACCCCCCCAAAATGGGTGTAAATACCCCAAAATGGGTGTAAAACCCCCAAAAAGGGTGTAAACCCCCCCCAAATGAGTGTAAATACCCCAAAAAGGGTGTAAATACCCCAAAACGGGTGTAAAACCCCTCAAAAAGGGTGTAACCCCCCCAAAAAAAGGGTGTAAACCCCCCCAAAACGGGTGTAAAACCCCCCCAAAAGGGTGTAAATACCCCCAAAAACAGTGTAAAAACCCCCCAAAAAGGGTGTAAAACCCCCCAAAAGGGTGTAAATACCCCAAAAAGGGTGTAAAAACCTCCGAAAAGGGTGTAAACCCCCCCCAAAATGGGTGTAAATACCCCAAAAAGGGTGTAAAACCCCCCAAAATGGGTATAAATAACCCAAAAAGGGTGTAAAAACCTCCGAAAAGGGTGTAAATCCCCCCCAAAATGGGTGTAAACCCCCCAAAAATGGGTGTAAAACTCCCCAAAATGGGTGTAAAACCCCCAAAAGGGTGTAATACCCCCAAAAAGGGTATAAATACTCCCCAAAAGGGTGTAAAACCTCACAAAAAAGGACATAACCCCCCAAAAAAGGGTGTAAACCCCCCCCAAAATGGTGTAAAACCCCCAAAAAGGGTGTAAATACCCCCAAAAAGGGCGTAAACCCCCCCAGAAAGGGTGTAAAACCCCCCAAAAGGGTGTAAACCCCCCAAAAAGGGCAAAACCCCCCCGAAAAGGGCGTAAACCCCCCCAGAAAGGGTGTAAACCCCCCCAAATGGGTGTAAATACCCCCCAAAAGGGTGTAAACCCCCCAAAAAGGGTGTAAATACCCCCCAAAAAGGGTGTAACCCCCCACAAAAAGGGCAAAACCCCCCCAATAAAGGGCGTAAACCCCCCCAAAATGGGTGTAAACCCCCCCAGAAAGGGTGTAAATACCCCCAAAAAGGGTGTAAAACCCCCCCAAAACAGAGGGGAAATGGTTAAAAACAGGCATTGAAGCCTAAAAAGGGTTAAATCTCCGTTCGAACGCGTCCTTGGGTCCCTCTTGGCCCAACAGGAGCTGCAGAAATGCTTCGACGTGAAGGACGTGCAGATGTTGCAGGACACCATCAGCAGGATGGATCCCACCGTGAGTGTTCCCGAACCCCGACCGTCCCGGCACGGGTTGTCCCGTCCCTGGAGGTGCCCAAGGTCGGGTTGGATGGGGCTTGGAGACCCCTGATCCAATGGGAGGGGTCCCTGCCCTTGGGGTCGGATCTGGGTGGGCTTTGAAGGTCCTTCCAACCCAACCATCCCATGATTCCATGGTTCTTGGAGGTGTCCAAGGTCGGGTTGAATGGGGCTTGGAGACCCCTGATCCAACAGGAGGGGTCCCTGCCTGTGGGGTCGGATCTGGGTGGGCTTTGAGGGCCCTTCCAACCCCACTATTCCATGATTCCATGATTCTTGGAGGTGTCCAAGGTCGGGTTGGATGGGGAGGGGTACCTGCCCTTGGGGTCGGATCTGGATGAGCTTGGAGGACCCTTCCAACCCAACCCATTCCATGATTCTTGGAGGTGTCCAAGGTCGGGTTGGATGGGGAGGGGTCCCTGCCTGTGGGGTCGGATCTGGGTGGGCTTTGAAGGTCCTTCCAACCCAACCATCCCATGATTCTTGGAGGTCTCCAAGGTCGGGTTGGATGGGGAGGGGTCCCTGCCCAAGGGGTCGGATCTGGGTGGGCTTTGAAGGTCCCTTCCAACCCAACCATTCCGTGATTCTTGGAGGTGTCCAAGGTCGGGTTGGATGGGGCTTGGGAGACCCCTGATCCAACAGGAGGGGTCCCTGCCTGTGGGGTTGGAGCTGGGTGGGCTTTGAGGTCCCTTCCAACCCAACCGTTCCATGATTCCATGATTCTTGGAGGTGTCCAAGGTCGGGTTGGATGGGGAGGGGTCCCTGCCCTTGGGGTCGGATCTGGGTGGGCTTTGAAGGTCCTTCCAACCCAACCATCCCATGATTCCATGGTTCTTGGAGGTGTCCAAGGTCGGGTTGAATGGGGCTTGGAGACCCCTGATCCAACAGGAGGTGACCCTGCCTGTGGGGTCGGATCTGGGTGGGCTTTGAAGGTCCTTCCAACCCAACCATTCTGTGATTCCATGATTCTTGGAGGTCTCCAAGGTCGGGTTGGATGGGGAGGGGTCCCTGCCCTTGGGGTCGGATCTGGGTGGGCTTTGAGGTCCCTTCCAACCCAGCCGTCCCGTGATTCTCCGTTCCAGGAGGCCAAGTACCACATGCAGCGCTGCATCGACTCGGGGCTCTGGGTGCCCAACGCCAAGGGTGCGGAAGGCGCCGAGAAAGGCGGCGGCGAAGCCGTCTACGAAGAAATCCCGAAGGAAAACGGCGACAAGGAGAAAGGGAAACCGTGAGGAGGAGGGGGGGGAGGGGGGGGGAAAAAGAGACGTAAAGCCGAAAAAAGGCAGAAAACGTAAAAAAAATCAGTTGTAAAGCGTTAAAAAATGAGTTGTAAAGCGTAAAAACCAGTTGTAAAGTTCAAAAAAACCAGTTGTAAAGCGTGAAAAAATAATTGTTAAGCGTCGAAATGAAGAGTTAAAGCTTAAAAAATGAGTTTTAAAGTTAAAAAATGAGTTTTACAGCTTAAAAATTGAGTTTTAAAGCCTAAAAATTGAGTTTTACAGCTTAAAAAATGAGTTTTAAAGCTTAAAAAATGAGATTTACAGCTTAAAAATTGAGTTTTAAAGCTTAAAAAATGAGTTTTAAAGCTTAAAAATGAGTTTTGAAGCCTAAAAATTGAGTTTTACAGCTTAAAAATTGAGATTTAAAGCTTAAAAAATGAGTTTTAAAGCTTAAAAATTGAGATTTAAAGCTTAAAAATTGAGATTTAAAGCTTAAAAAATGAGTTTTAAAGCTTAAAAATTGAGATTTAAAGCTTAAAAATTGAGATTTACAGCTTAAAACTGAGTTGTAAAGCTTAAAAAAATGAGTTTTAAAGCTTAAAACCAAAATATTTTGGAGCGTCAGAGGGTGAAAAGGGGGGGAAAAGGGTGTGAAGTGTTAAAAAAAGGCTTTAAAATTAAAAAATAGATGGAACTCCTCCCCCCAAAACCGGTGTAAAGCTCCCCAAAACGGGCGCGAGGCACGAAAAAAGGCATTAAAGCTTTAAAAAAAGGGGTAAAGTCCCCCCGAAAGGCATAAACCCCCCCCCAAACTGTGGAAATGAGGAATAAATGAGGGGTTAAAGTGTAAAAAAGGGGGTGAAGCCCCCCCAAAGCTGCAAAGGGGTTGCTGTGACCCTGGTCCAGATCCAGCTGTGAGCCCTGGTCCAGATGTGACCCCCCCAGTTTGGATCCAGCTGTGTCCCTGGTCCAGCTGTTCCCGTTTCAATCCATTTGTGCCCCTTGATCCAGCTGTGACCCTGGTCCAGATCCAGCTGTTCCCCTCAGTTTGGATCCAGCTGTGCCCAGCTGGTCCAGATCCAGCTGTGACCCCGGTCCAGATCCAGCTGTTCCCCCTGGTCCAGATCCAGCTGTTCCCCTCAGTTTGGATCCAGCTGTTCCCCCTGGTCCAGATCCAGCTGTTCCCCTCAGTTTGGATCCAGCTGTGCCCAGCTGGTCCAGATCCAGCTGTTCCCCCTGGTCCACATCCAGCTGTTCCCCTCAGTTTGGATCCAGCTGTTCCCCCTGGTCCAGATCCAGCTGTTCCCCCTGCTTCGGATCCAGCTGTGCCCCATCCAGCTCCGTCTCCCCCATCCACGAGCACCGGCAGCGCCGGTTTCTGCTCCCGTTCCCAATCCCCGGCACTTTTAACGCTGGTCGCGCTCCGGGTGGGAAGAGCCGACCCCGCGGCGCCCGCGTTCCACGCGCGAAGGCTCCGGGATCGGCAGCCGAGTCCGCTTTCCCCTTCCCAAACCTCCCCTTTCCCAACGTTCACATCGGCTCCGGTTGGAAATCCGGGTGCGTTTAATCCCCACCGGGATGGAGGGAAGGGAATCCCCGCTCGGCAGTGCCGGGGCTTTCCCGGTTACGTCCGCACGGGTCGCTTGTCCTGGAAGAGGCTTTTGAGGAGCCGGACCTGGACGATGGCCACGACCACCAGGACGGCCAAGTTGACGGCCGACCAGAAGTTCACGCGGCCCAAGTTGCTCTCCTGGAGATTCCGATCCCGCGCCTCGAAGGCTCGGAGCAGCGTCTGCATCTGGATGCTCCGTTCCAGGCGGCTCCGCATGGTCTCGATGGATTCCTGAGGGTGGCAAAGGGAGGAACGCGTTGGAAGAACCCGCGTCTCCTCCGGGATCCAACCGCTTCCTCGTGGAATCCTGCCAAGGGGTTGGGTGGGAAGGGACCTTTCCAGCCCGGGATGTTCCCACGGGATGGGACGTGGAGTTCCCTGTGTTCCTGGAATTCTGGGATGGGTTGGGCGGGAAGGGACCTCTTCAGCCCAGCCTGGGATGTTCCCATGGGATGGGGCTTCCCCACCCTCATCCGAGAGGATTTTGGGGGTGAATCTCCCCTCTTTTAGCTCCAACTCAGCCCCTGATCCGTTCCCTGGATCCTCCGGGTCTCTCATCCCATCGGCTTCATCCCAGGTCGCTCCGTAGGGATCCACCCTGGAGCGGATCCGCTTTCCCACCCGTCCCAGGGCACCCTCGATCCCCGTTCTCCGCGGCTCCAGGGCTCTCCGGCGCCGCGGGAAGCGACCACAATCCAGGCTGGATTTTGGGTTGGAAAAGTCCTTTTGGATCGAATCCGGCCTCATCCTGCGCCGCTCTGCGGATCCGGGGTGATCCAAGAGCAGGATCCACTCCTCATGGAGTCTCATCCCACCAATCCAGGTCGCTCCGTAGGGATCCACCCTGGAGCGGATCCGCGCTCCCACCCGCCCCAGGGCACCCTCGCTCCCCGTTCTCCGCGGCTCCAGGGCTCTCCGGCGCCGCGGGAAGCGCCCACAATCCAGGCTGGATTTTGGGCCGGAGAAGCCCACCTTGATGTCCTCGATCTTGACGTCCAGCGCGTCCTCGGGCTCGGCCGCCTCGGCCCAGGCGTCGCCATCGTCGCCGTCGTCGTCGTCGGGGCGGGCGCTGTCGAAGAGGAGCTCGAAGAACACGAGTTTCTCGGAGAGGGCGCTGAAGGAGTTGTCGAAGCAGAGTTTGTAGTCGCCGGCTTCCGTGGGCTCCACGCTGGGAGAAAAACAGGGAGAGCGGGAGTGGGCGTGGGTGGGCGTGGCCGGGTGGGCGTGGCTCGTGTGGGTGTGGCTCGTATGGGCGTGGCTTTGTGGAGGGTGTGGCTTGTGGAGGGCGTGGCTTTGTGGAGGATGTGGCTTGTGGGGGCGTGGCTTGAGGAGGGGCGTGGCTTGCGGAGGGGGGCGTGGTTTGCGGAGGGGGGCGTGGCTTGCGGAGGGGGCCGGGGGGGTCGTGGCGCCCGACTCACGTGTGGGCTCCGTCCGAGCGGCGTCGCTCGCTCACCAGCACCAACCCCGAGGGGCTCTCGAGGGAGAAATCCACGTCCAAGCCGGCCCCGCCGATCACCTGCGGAGACGGGAATGGCGGCAACGGGGACCCCACACACCCCCCCCTCCTCCCCACCCCGTACAGTGGGACCCTGACACCCCCTCCCCCACCTCCTGGGACTGGGATTCCCCTCCCCCTCCCCGCCCCCGCCCCGAACCAGCTCAGACCCCTCCTGGCACCACGCACTCCCTCTTTGACCCCTCCCCGTAAAGGGACCCCCCCTCAACCTGGCCCAGACCCCTCCCGGTAACAGGAACCTCCCCCCCAGCCCAGACCCCTCCCGGTAACGGGACCCCCCCGCCAGCTCAGACCTCTCCTATACCAGGACCCCCCCAGCCCAGACCCTTCCCGGTAACAGGACCCCTCCCAGCTCAGACCCCTCCCCGTAACGGGACCCCCCCCAGTCCAGACCCCTCCCATACCGGGACCCCCCCAGCCCAGACCCTTCCCGGTAACGGGACACCCCCCCCAACTCAGACCCCTCCTGGTAATGGGACCCCTCCCCCAGCCCAGCCCCCTCCCCGTAACGGGACCCCCCCAAGTCCAGACCCCTCCCATACCGGGACCCCCCCAGCCCAGACCCTTCCCGGTAATGGGACCCCCCCCCCCCAACTCAGACCCCTCCTGGTAATGGGACCCCTCCCCCAGCCCAGCCCCCTCCCCGTAACGGGACCCCGCCAGCCCAGACCCTTCCCGGTAACAAGATCCCCCCCCCAGCTCAGACCCCTCCCGGTAATGGGACCCCTCCCGGTAACGCGGTATACCCAGGCCCCGCCCCCTCTCCGGACCGGCGCGTTAAGGCCCCGCCCCCTCAGACCTAGACCCCGCCCCCCTCCCCATATCAAGCACCCAGGCCCCGCCCCCTCCCGTGGCCGTGTAGCCCGCCCCCCCGGCTCAAGCCCCGCCCCCTCCCCATATGGGGCACCCAGGCCCCGCCTCCCCTCAGCGCAGGCCCCGCCCCTCCGGTACCTGGTACTCGGCCTCCATGGAGGCGTTGCCGGGCGCCGCCTGGTAGAAGCACTCCCTGCGGCCTGCGGGCAGCACGAACGTCACCTCGGCGTCGGGGGGCGGCGGTGCGGCCGCGGCCCCGGCCCCGGCCCCGAGCGCCAGCAGCCACAGCCAGCGCGCCGCCATGTCCGCGCGCGGCGCCTTTAAGACGGGCCCCGCCCCCGCCGCGGGGCTGCCCGCCGCGAGCGCCTGAGGCGGGAAGGCCGCGGCGGAGGCTTCAAGCAGCGCTTCAGGCGGGGGCTTCAGGCAGCGCTGCGGACGCCCGCGTTTGGGGTCCTCGCGGCCGCCGCGTTGGCCAGGAGTGCTCTGCTCTGATTGGCTACGCTTTCCCGGCGCTGCGCGTTCTGGCCTCTCATTGGACGCTTTGGGGCAGAGCCCCGCCCCCCCGTCTCCCCTCAGCCTGGGCGCGGGGGTCGCCCCTGAGGGGGCGGGAGGGGCTGGGCGAGCTCAGGCGGAGCTCGAGGTCGTTGGGCACGAGTTTGGGGGCGCCCTGCAGCAGATTTGGGGGGGGACAGCGGCAGATTTAGGTCATTAGGTGCAGATTTGAGGGGCTCTGGGCAGATTTAGGTTGTCAGGCGCATATTTGAGAGGTCCAGGGGCAGATTTGAGGGGCCCAGGGGGCAGATTTAGGTCATTAGGCCTAATTTAAGGGGACCTGAGGTAGATTTGGGGGGCCCAGGGGCAGATTTGGGGGGCCCAGGGGCAGGTTTAGGTCATTAAGTACAGATTTTAGGGGCTTTGGGCAGATCTACGTTGTTAGGCGCAAATCTGAGAGGTCCTCGGGGCAGATTGAGGTCCTTAGGGCCAAATTTAAGGGGACCTGAGGTAGATTTGGGGGGTCCTGGGGCAGATTCAAGTCATTAGGTGCAAATTTGAGGGGCTCTGGAGTAGATTTGAGGGGCCCAGGCTCAGATTTATGTTATTAAGTGCAGATTTTAGGGGCTCTGGGCAGATTTAGGTCGTCAGGTGCAACTTTGAGAGGTCCTCGAGTAGATTTGTGGGGCCCAGGGGGCAGGTTTAGGTCCTTAGGGCCAAATTTAAGGGCCCCTGGAGCAGATTTTGGGGGCCCTGGGGCAGATTTAGGTCATTAGGCACAAATTTAAGGGGCCCAGGGGCAGATTTAGGTTATTAAGTGCAGATTTTAGGGGCTCTGGGCAGATTTAGGTCCTTATGTGCAAATTTGAGAGGTCTTCGAGTAGATTTGTGGGGCCCAGGGGGCAGATTTAGGTCATTAGGCGCAAATTTAGGGGGTCCTGGGGCAGATTTGAGGGGTCCAAGGGGCAGATTTAGGTCATTAGGGCCAAATTTGAGGGGCTCTGGAGTAGATTTGAGGGGCCCAGGGGCAGATTTAGGTCATTAGGCGCAACTTTGAGAGGTCCTCGAGTAGATTTGTGGGGCCCAGGGGGCAGATTTAGGTCATTAGGCGCAAATTTAAGGGGTCCTGGGGCAGATTTAGGTCATTAAGTGCAGATTTGAGGGGCTCTGGATTAGATTGGGGGGGCCCAGGGGCAGATTTGGGATTCCTGGGACATCTTTAGGTCATGAGGCGCAGATTTGAGGCACCCTGGGACAGATTTGGGGGGGTCCTTCGGGTAGAATTTGGGTCCTGGTGCACCTTTGGGAGGCTCTGCGACAGATTTGGGTCGTTGGGTGCAGATTTAGGAGCTTAGATGTGATTTTTTTGGGAGTCCTGGGATATATTTGGGGGAGACCGGAGGAGGTTTAGTGGTTTAGGCACAGATTTGGGAAGGCTCGGGGCAGATTGACGTTGTCGGAATGTGCCGGAGCTGCTCCGAGCCACCCGACCCCGCCGAGCATCGCAGGTGGGTGTCAATCCGGAGTGACACCTCATTCCGCTCTTGTTTTGGTGACAGTGGGGAGCGAGCCCTGGGAAATCGGCTCCGGGGACGCAGTCTTGCCTCACGCTGGGGTTTTTTGGGGTGGGAAAAGCTCTTATTTGTGCAATGAGGGGATAAACCCAACCCCGATCTGACCTTGGGGCTGCTGTCATTTCCTTCCTGGGTGATGAAACTTCGCCTTGAGCAAAATCCTTCTTCTTTTCAGAGAGAGCTCTGGGGCTCCGGGGGCTCCGTGGCGGAGCCGTTCCTCGCCCGGAGGAGGAGAAGGATGAGGCTGGAGTTTCTCCTCCTCGTTGCAGGTCGGTTTTGGGGTGACTCAGCCAGAATTGGCCACGGTGATGGCATCCAGCTCTCCGCTCACCATCCCTGTCCCTGCAGGAGCCGCGGCAGTGCCAGGACTCTCCCCACCGCCACTCGGGCTCCTCCTCCCGCAGGATGGGGGTCCCCCCAAAATCGGCTGCTTCGCCCCGCGGAGCTACGCCGGTAGCACCTTCGAGCTCTTCCCGGTGGGTGCCAACGTTCCCGTGCAAAGCGTCTCCGCCGAGCCGGGCCAACACATGGTGGATTTCACCCTGGACGAGGCCACGCCGCCTTCCCGGTGTTACCAGTGCCGGTACCGGAGCTCTAACGGCAGCGCCTGGCAAGTGTCGGCGTTCAGCGTGGACATCGTGGTGAACGGTGCGAGGGGTGCGGGGGCCGGCTGAGGGGGCACGGGGGGCACCGCAGGGCTCAGCCCGCTGTGTTTCTCCACAGGAGCTGATGACGGCAGCTGCCATCCGCCCACCGCCGCTCCGACCGGCCGCCCTCTGCCCACCTCCACCACTCTGCGGCAAGGTACTGGCACCGGGAACGCGCCTGGCTTGGTGGCCACGACGGTGGCTCGTTCCTGGTCACCCTTGGTGGCAGCACCAGTGGCTCATTCCCAGTGCCCTCTGTGGCCACATTGGTGGCTCATTCCCGGTGACCCTTGGTGGCAGCACCAGTGGCTCATTCCCAGTGCCCTCTGTGGCCACGCTTGTGGCTCATTCCCGGTGCCCTTGGTGGCAGCACTGGTGTCTCATTCCCGGTGACCCTTGGTGGCCACTCCAGGGGCTTCCCTGCTGTGACCCCCAGTCCTCTCTTCCCTTCCAGGTCCCTCCTGGCTCCTCCCGGTTGCCATCAGTGTGGCTGTTGTGGTGCTGCTGCTGCTGGCGGTGGCGGCGGTGGCAGCCTGGCGAGGTGCGTGGGACAGGGTTCCCTCCGTAAGTGGGCAGTGCCCGCTGTGCCAACGGGGTTGGCACCTTGGAGCTCCCTGCTGGGGTGGCACAAGGCTCTCTTCGTGGTCCCCACCGGCAGCTGGAGCACCCGGGGGGGGGGTCCTGGTTTGGGGACAGCTGGGTTTAAGGCACCACTGGGTGCCCCCGCGTTGCCGCGCGGCTGAGCCCGTCTCCATTTTCTCTCTCGCCAGTCGAGGCCAGGAGACAGCGGGCAAAGAGGTGAGAGCGGGCAGAGCTGGCACCTCCGCGGACAAACCGGACCCCCCCTGCCTCTCACCTGCCGCGTTCCCACCACCTTCCTTTTTGCAGGGAGCAGGCGTCCTGCTGGACCGAGACGGGGTTCCCCAACACCGGTAAGGCCTGGTCCCCCATGCTGGGGTGATGCCCCCTTGGCAACTGGTGCCCCCAAAATGGTCCTGGTGCCCCAAAAACATCCCTGGTGCCTTTTTTTCTCCGCAGAGTTTTCCTATGACAACTGCGCCTACGTCGCCAGCGTGGTGAGTGGAGGTTGCCAGGGACTCCCCGTGCCCACGGTTGGTTTGGGGATCTGCCCGGCTGCTGGAGTGGCACGGGCTTGGCACAGGCTCGGCAAGCGCTCATCCCGGTCTCTCCCTCCCAAGATCCCGCAGCCGGGAGCCGATGGCAGCGCCACCCCCCTTTCCAGCGTCCCCACACAGAGACCCCCCCGACATCCCCCACCGCTGCTCCCCACTTCAGCACCTTCAGGTCCTTGGCATGAGCCCCCCGGCTCTGCTGCCCCTGGCACGGGGAGCCCAGCTCCTCCCTTTGCCAGGGGAGCACGAGGAGCCCCTGGCACAAAGTCAGGGCTGGTGAGACACCGGCACCGTGCCAAGCCAAGATGTGCCAGGGGCTTCCCGGAGCTGCTGGGGAGACCCCCAGCATGGGAGCGGTGCCAACAGTTTGATTCTGGAGCTGGCAAATGCCCTTCATCGTCGTCCTCCTCCTCGCAGGAGTGCGTGGCCACGTGGCAGAGCCAGGCTGTGCCCCCAAATCCTGGTGTCTGTATGCCAGGGCATCTCCGGAGCCGGCTCCGGATTCAATAAAAGCGTTTGCCGCCTGGTGCCCGTGGTGGATATGGGTGCCACGTCCCCGTATGCACGTGGCCCGGCGGTTCCCGGTTCTCCTGCAGTCCCGTGCCATCCCCGGTGCCCGGTGCTCAGTGCCCATTACTGGTGCTGTCTCTGCCTGGTTCCTAGTGCCGATGCCCGGTGCTGTGCCAGGTTCCCGTGCCCTTCCCGGTGCCCGTTGTCTCGTGTTGGTGCCCGTAGCCGACTCCAGTGCCATTTGCCAGGTGCCAGCGGCAGGACCTGCTCCTTGTTGCTGGTGCCAGTGCCCCGTGCTGGTTCCCGGTGCCCGGTGCCCAGTTCCCAGTGCCAGTGGCTGGCAGTGCCCAGTTCCCAGATTCTTTCTGCCGTTCCCGGTTCCCCTTCCCCCATCCCCGGTTCCCTTTTGTCGCTGCCCGTTCCCTTTGCCCCCTCCCAGTTCCCTTTGCCCCCTCCCAGTTCCCTTTGCCCCCTCCCAGTTCCCTTTCCCGGTTCCCAGTCCTTCCCAGTTCCCGTTCCCCGCAGCCGCCGGCCGGCAGGGGGCGCCCTTTGCGGCACGGGCTGAGGGGGCGTGGTCTGCGCGAGATGGGCGTGACCCAATGACGGGAGGGGGCGTGGCTGCAGCCCCAGCATGGCCTGCGCGGGGTGGGCGTGGCCTTGCGGCGCTCTTGGCCGCGGCCCTGCGGAGTGGGCGTGACTTAGACGCGGAGTGGGCGTGTCCCGCGGCGCAATGGGGCGTGGCCTGGAGGCGGTGTGGGCGTGTCCGCGGCGCGGTGGGCGTGTCCGTGGCGGCGCGCGCGCGGGGGCGGGGCGCGGCGGCGGCTCCAAGATGGCCGCGGTGTCGGTGTTCCCCGGCGTGCGGCTCCTCACCATCGGGGGACGCCAACGGCGAGATCCAGCGGCACCAGGAGCAGCAGCCGCTGCGCCTCGAGGTCCGCACCGGCCCCGACAGCGCCGGCCTCGCGCCTCTACGGCCGTGAGTGGCGGGCGGGGGGGGCGGGGTTGGGGCTGGAGGGGCTGAGGGGGTGGGGGTTGGGGGCTCAGGGAGCGAGGCCCGGGGGTCTCAGGGGCCTGAGTTGGGGAGCTGAGGGGGAGAGGCCTTGGGGTGCTCAGGGGGTGGGGGTTGGGGGGCTGAGGGAGTGGGGGTTGGGGGGCTCAGAGGGAGAGGCCTCGGGGGGCCTCGGGGGTGGGGGTTGGGGGGCTCAGGGGGAGGGGCCTCGGGGGGCTCAGGGGGCTGGGTTGGGGAGCTGAGAGGGGAGAGGCCTTGGGGGGCTGGGGGCTCAGGGGGCGAGGCCCGGGGGTCTCAGGGGGTGGGGGCTGGGGGGCTGAGAGGGGAGAGGCCTTGGGGGTCTGGGGGGCTCAGGGGGCTGGGTTGGGGGGCTCATGGGGGTGAGGCCTGGAGGTCTGGGGGGCTCAGGGGGCTGGGTTGGGGGTCTGAGAGGGGAGAAGCCTTGGGGGTCTTGGGGAATGAAGGGGGCGAGGTCTGGGGGGTCTGAGGGGGCTGAACTGGAGAGGCTGAGAGAGGTGAGGTCTGAGGGTTGAGTCTGGGGGGCTGAGTGGGCAGGATGAGGCCTCGGGGGGATGAGGGGGTGAGACCTGCGGGCGCTGAGGGGACTGGGTTGGGGGGCAAGGTCTTGGGGTTCTGGGGGGCTGAGAGGAGGGGAGGCCCAGGGGGGGAGGGGGTTCAAAGTCTGAGAGGTTTGAGGGGGCTCGGCTGGGGGGCTGAGAGGGGGCTCGGCCTCGGGGGTCTGGGGGTCTGGAGGGGGTGAGGACTGGGGGTCTGAGGGGGCTGGGCTGGGGGTGCTGCAGGAGTTGAGGGAGGGGGGCGAGGCCCTGGGGGGCTGAGAGTGACCCCAGAATGACCTGGGGGGGTGTCTGGATGACTTGGGGGGCTGGGGGGGGTCAGGCCTGGGGCTGCAGGGAGATCAGGGTGATTTGAGGGGGGGCAGGCCTGGAGGTCTGAGGGGGTTGGGGGTGACTTGGGGTGCCTGGAGGATGGGGGGAGGGTCTGTGGGGGTAGGAATGGGGGGAGAGGGGGGGGCTGGGAGGTGGAGGGGGGGCTTAGGGAGGCTTAGGGGTCTGTGCTATCCTGGGGGTGCCAGCGCCATCCGTGTGCCCCCCGTGGAAGGGCAGCGGTCGTGGGGGGCTCAGCTGGGGCAGCACCAGGGGCTCCCCATCCCTGGGGCGTTGCTGGAACTGGTGATGGGTTCTTTCCCAGCCCCCCCGTGCCGGATCCCGGAGCTTCCCGGCAGTGGGGGGGGGGGGGTGTGTGTGTCTCTCCGGTCCCCATCACCGGAGGAACCGGGCTGTTCAGTTCCCCAGCGGCGAGCACGGTGCCGGTGCCGGAAGCCGAGTCCTCTTTTGTCTCTGCGCAAGAATTGTGGTTTTTACTTTTTGGGGGTGGTTTTTACCCCGTTCCCCCAATCCGGCGAAGCTCGGGATGGTGTTGGTGCCGGCACGGCGCTGCCACAGCCTCCGCGGGCCGCTTTCCGTGCCGTTCCCGGCAGAGATGTCTGGAAATACCGACCTGACCCCCTTCCCTGCCCGCTAACGATGTGCTCCGCTTGGATTAATTAATTGCCGCAAGTAATTAGCGCGTGGCAACCCGTCCCGCGCTGTCTTTGGAGGAGACTTCGTCCGCGGTGCGGGATGGGGCAGGGAAACTGAGGCACGCGCGGCTCCTCCTCGCCGGAGAGGAGGGGGAACCAGGAACAAGGTTTGGAGTGAATTCCCGATGCCGGGAACGAAGCTTCGCGCCGAACCCGGAGCCGATTCCGCTTTCGGCAGGCGTTGAGCTCTCTCCACGTGCCGGGCGCAGCCCCCGCGAGCTGCCGACCCCCGAGTTCGCCGCGTCCCTCGCCGCATCCCGCTTTTCCAAGCCTTTGTGTGGCCGAGGCCGGGGTCTCCCGCTGCCCTTTCAGCGCGCCCGAGCGGCTGCCGCCACATCTGCCGGCTCTTTTTATCGGCCACAAAGAGCCGGGAGGCCCGGTTGGAGCCTGATTAGCGCGGCCGGCGCGAATCGCCGGGGTCTCCAGCTGGAAGCCGCCCCCCCCTTCCACCCCCCCAGATCTTTTCCCTCTCCCCATTCCAAACAATTGTGGCAACTCCAGCCCGGAGCGGTGATGATGCCGGGGGCTAAAGCAGGTTTAGCCGCAGCGGTTTGGTTTTTCCGGCGCGTGGGAAAGGCTGGAGGTGTTAATTAGCCGCTCCCTGGCTAACGAGGGAGCGCGGTGCCGCTCCATCCGTCGCCCCTTGTCCTTCCTCGCGGCTTCCCCGGGAGCTGGGTCATCGCGGCAGCGATGGCAGCTCTTCCCCAGCGGGATTTCTGGCAGCTCCAAAGCCTTGTAACCCCCTTGCCGCGCACCCCCCCCCCCACCCAATCAGCGCCGCTGAGGTTAATTAGCCTAATTATCTTCTCTCCTTGGCATCAGCCTAACGGGCGGGGAGGAGGGTTGTGGGTTTGGGCCGAGCCGTGGCGGAGCAGCACTCGGGGCAGCGGGCTCCGACCGCTGCTGCTGGAGCCGGCGGGGGGCTTTTCCTAGCTCCCCCCTCCACCCCATTCCTTATTTTCCACCCCTCCATTCCCTGTTTTTCTTCCCCCCCCCCCCCCAGATGAAGACGTCTGTGTGTTCAAGTGCTCCGTGTCCCGGGAAACCGAGTGCAGCCGCGTCGGGAAGCAATCCTTCATCATCACATTGGGCTGCAACAGCGTCCTCGTCCAGTTCGCCACCCCCAACGGTGCGGCACCGCGTGGGGGGGGGGTGGGGGTTCAGCTCCTCCGGGACCCCCTTTCGTTCCCCCTCTCTCTTTCCCAATTAAATCCCTTTCCTTTTCCATCTTTCCCAGATTTCTGTTCCTTTTATAACATCCTGAAAAACTGCCGGGGTCACAACACGGAGCGCTCGGTGTTCAGCGAGCGGACGGAGGAGTCTTCGGCCGTGCAATATTTCCAGGTGAGGGGTTTGTCCGGCTCGGAACGGCGCCGGCAGCGCTGAGCGAGCTTCCCAGTGACTCCGCCATCCGTCTCTCCCATCCCAGTTCTATGGATACCTGTCCCCAGCAGCAGAACATGATGCAGGACTACGTGCGGACGGGCACCTACCAGCGAGCCATCCTGCAGAACCACAGCGACTTCAAGGACAAGGTCGGCCCCGCGGGGTTCCTGGACTTTGGGGGGGTGTGGGGGTAAGGGGGGCAACGCGTCGCCATTCCGGCTTCGGATCAACCTGCGCGCTCGGCATCGCTGGAGGAGGCACCGCGGCTCTCGGCTTCTCCCCTTGTGCTGTCCTGGCTTTGGGCCTTTTCCCAGCCCTTTTCCTCCTCAGCTTTCGGCCGTTTGAGCCTTTCCTCCCCTTTTCCCCCCCTCGGCTTTGAGCCTTTTCCTCCCCTTTTCCCCCCCTTTTTCCCTCTCGGGCTTTGAGCCTTTTCCCCCCCTTTTTCCTTCTCTCTTATTCCATTCCAGTGCTTTCCTGCTTCCTCAGTCTGAGATTTGATTCTCACCGTTCCCCCCAGTCCCGGGCCAGCTCGGAGCGCGCAGCGGGCACGCTGCCCGGGCGCCGTGTGCCGTCCCGTAGCCGCTGGCACCGGGCGCATCCGCGGTCCCGCTGATCCTCCCCGGGGTTATATTAGGATCAAAGAGGATTTGTTGCTCCGGTGCCGTTCCCTGGCTCGGCCGCGGCGCTCTTAATCCCACTGGGAAGCGGCTGCGGCCGAGCCTTTGGGGTCCCGATGCGATTCCGGCGCGGCGCCGAGGTGGGATAACGCCGGAATGGGGTCCTGGTGCCGACACAGCTCGTTAGCAGAGCTTCTAATTAGTGCTTCCTGCTGGGTGTGATGACCTGCAGGGGTTGGTTCCTTCTCCGAGCTGGAAAATCCGAGTGGATTCCGCACCGGTGCTGCCACTTTGGTTTTCCCTCATGGAATCTTGGGGTCTCCAGGGGGCAAAGGACCCCGATCGCGGCTCCGAGGCGCTGGGAGCCGGGCGGGGATGAGAGGCGGCTTCCGGAGCGGGTGCCGGTGTTCCGGTGTTCACCACATCCTCGCCGTCTCCTCCGCAGATCGTCCTGGACGTCGGCTGCGGCTCCGGAATCCTCTCCTTCTTCGCGGCGCAGGCTGGAGCGAGGAAGATCTACGCGGTGGAAGCCAGCACCATGGCCCAGCACGCCGAGGTGGGCGGCTCCGCCGGGCACCGTGGGATCTGGGCAGGGTGGATCCGAGGGCTGGAGGATCCAGAGGGGGATCTGGGCAGGCTGGATCCGAGGGCTGGAGGATCCACAGAGGGATCTGGGCAGGGTGGATCCGAGGGCTGGAGGATCCAGAGGGGGATCTGGGCAGGGTGGATCCGAGGGCTGGAGGATCCACAGAGGGATCTGGGCCGGCTGGATCCGAGGGCTGGAGGATCCACAGGGGGATCTGGGCAGGGTGGATCCGAGGGCTGGAGGATCCACAGAGGGATCTGGGCAGGCTGGATCCGAGGGCTGGAGGATCCGCAGGGGGATCTGGGCAGGGTGGATCCGAGGGCTGGAGGATCCGCAGAGGGATCTGGGCAGGGTGGATCCGAGGGCTGGAGGATCCACAGAGGGATCTGGGCCGGCTGGATCCGAGGGCTGGAGGATCCACAGGGGGATCTGGGCAGGGTGGATCCGAGGGCTGGAGGATCCAGAGAGGGATCTGGGCAGGGTGGATCCGAGGGCTGGAGGATCCGCAGGGGGATCTGGGCAGGCTGGATCCGAGGGCTGGAGGATCCACAGAGGGATCTGGGCAGGCTGGATCCGAGGGCTGGAGGATCCGCAGGGGGATCTGGGCAGGGTGATCCGAGGGCTGGAGGATCCGCAGGGGGATCTGGGCAGGCTGGATCTGAGGGCTGGAGGATCCACAGGGGGATCTGGGCAGGGTGGATCCGAGGGCTGGAGGATCCACAGGGGGATCTGGGCAGGGTGGATCCGAGGGCTGGAGGATCCACAGGGGGATCTGGGCAGGACCCGGACTGGAGGGACCGTCCGGGTTTCCGGGTCGGGATCCAGGATCTCGCTGGGCTTTCCCAGTCCCAGCCGTCCGGTTGTACCGTTTCCCGGGAGCAGGTGCTGGTGAAGAGCAACAACCTGACCGACCGGATCGTGGTGATCCCGGGGAAGGTGGAGGAGGTGTCGCTGCCGGAGCAGGTGGACATCATCATCTCGGAGCCCATGGGGTACATGCTGTTCAACGAGCGCATGCTGGAGAGCTACCTGCACGCCAAGAAGTACCTGAAACCCAGCGGTGAGCGCCCGCGTGCCGCGGCGGCCCGCCCCGGCGCGGCGCTAATGGGCGCGTCCCGCCCCCGGCGCGGCGTTAATGGGCGCGTCCCCGCCCCGGCGCGGTGTTAATGAAGGAATCCCGGCGCGGCGCTAATGGGCGCGTCCCGCCCCGGCGCGGCGTTAATGGGCGCGTCCCGCCCCGGCGCGGTGTTAATGAAGGAATCCCGCCCCGGCGCAGCGTTAATGGGCGCGTCCCGCCCCGGCGCGGTGTTAATGAAGGAATCCCACCCCGGCGCGGCGTTAATGGGCGCGTCCCGCCCCGGCGCGGCGTTAATGGGCGCATCCCGCCCCGGCGCGGCGTTAATGGACGCGTCCCGCCCCGGCGCGGCGTTAATGAAGGAATCCCACCCCGGCGCGGCGTTAATGGGCGCGTCCCGCCCCGGCGCGGCGTTAATGAAGGAATCCCACCCCGGCGCGGCGTTAATGGGCGCGTCCTGCCCCGGCGCGGTGTTAATGAAGGAATCCCGCCCCGGCGCGGCGTTAATGGACGCGTCCCGCCCCGGCGCGGCGTTAATGAAGGAATCCCGCCCCGGCGCGGCCTTAATGGGCGCGTCCCGCCCCGGCACACTGTTAATTAACGAATCGCACCCGATCGCGCTGTTAATGAGCGCATCCCGCCCCAGCGCGCCGTTAATGAACGCGTACCGCCCCAGCGCATCGTTAATGAACGAATCGCGCCCGATCGCGGCGTTAATGAGCGCGTCCCGCCCCATCGCGCCGTTAATGAGCGCGTCCCGCCCCGGCGCGCCCTTAATTAATGAGTCCCGCCCCGGCGCGCCGTAATTAACGAATCGCACCCGTTCGCACCGTTAATGAGCGCGTCCCGCCCCGGCACGCCGTTAATTAACGAATCGCACCCGTTCGCACCGTTAATGAGCGCGTCCCGCCCCGGCGCGCCGTTAATTAACGAATCGCACCCGTTCGCACCGTTAATGAGCGCGTCCCGCCCCGGCACGCTGTTAATTAACGAATCGCACCCGATCACGCCGTTAATGAGCGCGTCCCGCCTGATCGCGCCGTTAATTAACGCATCCCATCTGATCAAGGTGTTACTTAACAAATCCCGCCCGATCGCGGCGTTAATTAGCGCGTCCCACCCGATCACGGCGTTAACGAATCCCATGCAGTGTTAATTAGCGCATCCCGCCTGGGGGGGTTCCTGGTGTCCTGGGGGGGCTCTTTCCTGGCATTCCAGACCCGGGGGGGGTTCCTGGTGTCCTGGGGGGGCTCTTTCCTGGCATTCCAGACCCGGGGGGGTTCCTGGTGTCCTGGGGGGGGCCACTCCATCCCAGTCTGGGCGGTTGTTCCAGGTTTAGGGGTGGGGGGAGCCGGTGCTTCTTGAGGATTCCCGGTGTTCGGATTGTGCGGGGGGCGGGGGGGGGGGTTTCCCACTCTGGCACCCCGGGGTGTGTGTGTGTGTCCCCCCCCCCGGATGCGATTCCGGATGCTTCCGCAGGGAACATGTTCCCGACGATCGGCGACGTCCACCTGCGCCGGTTCACCGACGAGCAGCTCTACATGGAGCAGTTCACCAAGGCCAACTTCTGGTGAGCCCGGTGCCACCCCGGGGGGGGGCTGGGGGGGGGGGGGTTAGAGGTGCCAACCCCCCCCCCAACCCCCCCCCCCCAATCCCGTGTTCCCGTAGGTACCAGCCCTCCTTCCACGGCCGTCGACCTCTCGGCGCTGCGGGGAGCGGCTGTGGATGAGTATTTCCGGCAGCCGGTGGTGGTGAGTGGGGGGTCCTGGGGGGGCTCCGAGGGATTGGGGGGCTCTGAGGGGTCCTGGGGGGGCCCCGAGGGATTGGGGGCTCCGAGGGGTCCTGGGGGGGCTCTGAGAGATCCTGGGGGGGCTCGGAGGGATTGGGGGGCTCCGAGGGTCCTGGGGGGGGGGCTCGGAGGGATTGGGGGGCTCCAAGGGGTCCTGGGGGGCTCTGAGGGGTCCTGGGGGGGCCCCGAGGGATTGGGGGGTCCTGGGGGGGCTCCGAGGGATTGGGGGGCTCTGAGGGGTCCTGGGGGGGGGCTCTGAGGGGTCCTGGGGGGGGCTCTGAGGGATCCTGGGAGGGGTCCTGGGGGGGGGGGGGCTCTGAGGGGTCCCCTGGGGGGCTCTGAGAGATCCTGGGGAACTCAGTTGATCCTGGGGGGGCTCTGAGGGATTCTGGGGGGGGCTCTGAACGATCCTGGGGGGCCGGGGGAGCTCCAGGTGATCCTGGGGGCCTGGGGGGGCTCAAGGTGATCCTGGGGGGGGGCTCTGAGGGATCCTGGGGGGCTCCAGGTGATCCTGGGGGGGCTCTGAGGGATCCTGGGGGGCTTGGGGGGGGCTCCAGGTGATCCTGGGGGGGGCTCTGAGGGATCCTGGGGGGGCTCCAGGTGATCCTGGGGGGGGCTCTGAGGGATCCTGGGGGGCTCCAGGTGATCCTGGGGGGGGCTCTGAGGGCATCGGGGGGAGCTCTGAGCGATGTTGGGGGAACCCCAAGCAATCTGGGGGAGTTCAAGTGATTGGGGGGAGGCTCTGAGCAATCTGGGGGGGGCTCCAATTGATCCGGGGGGGGCAGGGGTCTTCTCTCCCTGCTGACCCCCCCCCTTTTTTTGCCCCCCCCCCCCCCCCCCAATCCCAGGACACCTTCGACATCCGGATCCTCATGGCCAAATCGGTCAAATACACCGTGAACTTCTTGGAAGCCAAAGAAGGCGACTTGCATCGGTGGGTGCAGCCCGGGGCCCCCCCCAAAACCGAGCCCCCCCCCCCATAACTTGGGGGGACCCCCCCCCTTCTCTTTAAACCCCTTCTTTGCTTCCCCTTTCCAGGATAGAAATCCCTTCCAAGTTCCACATGGCTGCACTCGGGCTCGTGCACGGCCTCGCCTTCTGGTTCGACGTCGCCTTTTATCGGCTCCATGTACGTCTTGGGGGGAGGGGGGGGGGGGGTTTGGGGGGTCAGAGGGATTTGGGGGGGCTCTGCTGACCCCCCCCCATCTCTTTGTGTCCCCCCCCCCGCCCCCCAAGAATGACGGTGTGGCTGTCGACGCGCC